>JAKTVH010000374.1:5507-73178 GCA_030557105.1 Candida frijolesensis | reverse complement strand
AGTGTTTTTATTAGTTGTAGAAAACAATTGATATGTGTAGTAGTAGTTCCTGTGAGTAGGATGATCAGTTAAGGAGTATAGTTAACTGATTGGGAGATAGCTTAATCTTTAGCCAGGATCACTGGGAGAGACTTAATTGAAGTGAGTTCGTAGTAGTGTGTGTTGTAGTAGTAGTGTAAGGTTCAAGTTCGAAATTCGAATGGATCGTCCACCAAGTTGTTAATTTAGATAGTTAGATATATATATAATAAAATCTCTGGTTTCTATAAATTAACTATGTAATATTATAGGGAAAAGATAGCTCATTTATATACTTAGAATAGTGAATCTTCTTTTCCTATTCAAGTAAGTAAACCTTTTTCCTAATTAAGTTAAGTGTCACTATGATGGAATATCATGTGTGACCACAATCGAGTTAAACAAGTTGGTAGTTTCTCTGTTGTACAATATTCTCACCCAGTAGAAGACCAAAAAGATGGTCAATTGATAACCACTGGCGTTTCTGAAGAAAAGGGTCCTCAAGAGCAAATAAACCACCAACAACAATTCATCATAGGCGATGACACTGGCCAAAAACTCGCTCTCTTTGGTGATAAAGGAGATGTTCTTCATGGTGCCGAGGTGCAACAACGCTAATATGAAATACGGTAAAATCTTGAACACTGATTTGAAGGTGAAGATCCAGATGGTGGCCAAAACAAGATATTGGAAATTTTGATGGCTGAACAAAGTTCCAATGTTGGGCAAGTTGTGTAACCCGAACTTGTGGCTGAACGTGGCCGTCAATGCAGTGATGCTACCAATCAAGGATAGTCTGTAACACACGGAATTGATGTAATAATAGTTCGGTAACCAGAATATTTGGAAAACGAAACTGATGGAGCCAAATACCAAGGCTGAAATATGTCCCGCTAACCAGACCTTGTACTTCAATGGGTTAGCCTTTGCTGGACGTCTGACCAATTTTCGCTTTTTATAAGCATATGGATCTTCATCCTCTGGTGATGACACGGAGCCTGGGATTGGCGTTGACGCTTTGGTTGTGGTCTCAGCTGGAGCCTCAGCTGAATTGATATTGGAGCCATTGGCGGTGGTGGTGGCAGTGGCAGTGGTGGTGGCCGTGGTTTCTGAGACTGCTGACATGATTCAATTAGTCCTTAACGAAGGAAAAAGGAAAAAAAAAAACCAATATCAATGATGTGTTATATGTGTTTTGGCTTAGTGGAGAAATTAGGTGAAACAGACAGCAAATAATTCCACGCACAAAATAAAGCGAAAATTTCAGGTTCTCTAGACCGAGATGTAATTCGATTTCTGACCTGACGCGACAAAACTAGAAAATGTTTTTTTAACTGAAACACAAGGCAACGAAAACAACTAAAACCAAAACAACCAAAAACAAAACAAGATATCGATTCACACCTACAACAGATTACTACCACATCATGGCATCGACATCTAATGATATCCTTAAAAACAGTCTACGTACAACGGACTACTCCAATAGCTCGAACCTATCACTCATAGAGCAAAAAATATTGGAACAGTACCAGCTAATGAACAATACCTTGATCCAAATATCAGACGAACTAGAAATGCTAACGAATGCTACTGCCAATTTAGACAATGGGGAGAAAGGGGTCAGTGTTCAATTGGTGGAGAACATACGACAATTGGAGACCAAATTGGTGTTTGTCTATACATTTTTCAAAGGTGCCGTGTATTCGATATTGAATACTCAAGATTATACGGCTGAACAAGAAATAGAAGAAAGTCGAGGGCCACGAAAGGGTGGTCTAGAAGAGGACGCAAATGAAGAACATCAAAGGGAGGAGGATGAAGTGCAAGTGGAGGAAGACGTGGAGCTCCTGGGTGCATCTGATAATGAAACACAGAATGTGGGTAGATAATGCATTGAGAATGTGTGATTTTAGTCGATAGGACAACAAATAATAGAAAGTCACGTATGAATTAATGAAAAGATTCTATGTACCAACTGCTGCGTATTTGTATGACCAATCTCACTTTGTTAGCTGATTTCATATTGACCGAGTCAAAAAAAAAAAAAAACAATAAGCAAGTATTAGATTATAAGGGGCGACACACTGTGCGAACAAATTCTGAAAAATTTAAATTGTAACTCAGATGAGATGTGCACCAGACTTCTCCATGAATTTTCCCATTGTATAAAATACACGTAGGATTTCGCTTGAGAATAATATCTACCCAATTAATCTCTTTCTTTTTCTTTTGGAATTTTTACTTTATTTTATATTTCCTTTTAAATCAACAACTCCCCCACCACCCCCCATTCTATTCTTCAACAGTAATAACAAAGATGTCCGACTATGATAAGTACTCCACCCCATTATCTTCCAGATATGCATCCGAAGAAATGTCCAAGATTTTCTCCTTGAGAAACAGATTTTCCACCTGGAGAAAATTATGGTTGAACTTGGCCATTGCTGAAAAAGAAGTTGGTCTTTCCGTCATCACCGATGAAGCCATTGAACAAATGAAACAACATTTGGAAATCACCGATAAGGAAATCCAAGACGCTGCCGTTGAAGAAGCCAAAGTTAGACATGATGTCATGGCCCATGTCCACGTTTTTGGTGAAACTTGTCCTGAAGCTGCTGGTATTATCCATTTGGGTGCCACTTCATGTTATGTCACCGACAATGCCGATTTGATTTTCTTGAGAGACGCCTATGATGTCTTGATTCCTAAATTGGTCAATGTTATTGACAGATTATCCAAGTTTGCCTTGGAATACAAAGATTTGCCAGTTTTGGGATGGACCCATTTCCAACCAGCCCAATTGACCACCGTTGGTAAGAGAGCCACCTTGTGGTTGCAAGAATTGTTGTGGGATTTAAGAAACATGGTCAGAGCCAGAAACGACATTGGTTTAAGAGGTGTTAAAGGTACTACTGGTACCCAAGCTTCCTTCTTGTCTTTGTTCCATGGTGATCACGATAAGGTTGAAGAATTGGATAAAAGAGTTGTTGAATTATTGGGATTCGACATTGTCTACCCAGTCACTGGCCAAACTTACTCCAGAAAGATTGATATTGATGTTTTGGGTCCATTGGCTTCTTTTGGTGCCACTGCTCATAAATTTGCTACCGATATCAGATTGTTGGCCAATTTGAAAGAAATTGAAGAACCATTTGAAAAATCCCAAATTGGTTCCAGTGCCATGGCTTACAAGAGAAACCCAATGAGATGTGAACGTGTTTGTTCCTTGGCCAGACATTTGGGTGGTTTGTTCAACGATGCTGTGCAAACTGCTTCTGTCCAATGGTTTGAAAGAACCTTGGATGATTCCGCCATTAGAAGAATCAGTTTACCATCTGCTTTCTTAACTGTCGATATCTTATTATCCACCATGTTGAACATAACAAGTGGTTTGGTTGTTTATCCAAAGGTTATTGCCAGAAGAATCAACTCCGAATTACCATTCATGGCCACTGAAAACATCATCATGGCTATGGTTGAAAAAGGTGGTTCTAGACAAGATTGTCATGAAGAAATCAGAGTTTTGAGTCACCAAGCCAGTGCTGTTGTTAAACAAGAAGGTGGTGATAACGATTTGATTGAAAGAGTTAAAAAGACTGAATATTTCAAACCAATCTGGAACGATTTGGACAAATTGTTGGACCCATCTACTTTTGTTGGTAGAGCTCCACAACAGACTGAAAAATTTGTCAAGAATGATGTTGCCAATGCTTTGAAACCATTTGAAAAATACATCACTTCTGAGAGCGTCGCCTTGAAGGTTTAAGCAAGTACAAATTATGTATAGTATTTATATATATCAAGAAAGAAGAAAGACCGAATCGGCCGTATCGAAATGAAACGAAATATATGTATATTAACGAGTAAAAATAAACCAGATAAAATCATACAGGGGGGAGGATATTGAACTAAAAAAAAAATCAAAAAGAAAAAAAAAAAGACATAACGAACTTGTAATAAGACAATTATAATACATATATCACAAGTGATTAATTCATAGTTGATAGTTGATACTTAATAGTTAAAAAGTATTGGTAATATAAACAAATTAGATTAGTGAAAAATAAGTGTCCGAGATTAATCATGAATTGACATTTGACGTTTATTAGCCATATCCTGATATGGTTGTGACGTGCTGTCATTAAACGGTCTCAATAGCCCCAACACATCTTCTCTTACAGTAGATGAGCGAGGAGTCTGTGGTAATACCACTCGAGGAGGTGGTGGCGGTAAGTGAATAAAACTTGGTGAAGAGTTTGTAGGGTGTGGAGGTTGTAGCTGTGCGTGTGGTTGTGCGTGTGGTTGTGGTGTGGTTGTGCGTGTGGTTGTGAATGAGGAAATGGGTGGGGGAGGTGTTGTTGCTGTTGTTGTTGAAAATTTGAATATCCATTACTGGCGACAATGTTCATAGGTTGATGCTGTTGAATAAATGATGATATTGGAGGGTTTGGCATAATCAAACTTGGTCTTCTTTGAAGATTTGGGAACCCCATTGGTTGTTGTGGTTGACGTGGGATCATCATGAAGCTGTCGTCAATAGAGTGTGCTCGCATCTGAATTGGTTGTGACGGAGGACGAGCTACTTGTTGTTGATGTTGTTGCTGCTGTGGTTGGGGTTTTGGTTGTATTGGCTGCAATAATTGCTTGTCAGGATCTTCAATTGGGAGGGTTTTAGTTTCAATAAGGGACTTCTTGTATTGTCTCAAAACATCATCACAAGGGAAAGTACAATAAACATTTCTCTTATAACCATTGGCCTTTTTGACACTGACGCCATTCAAATCATCATTGTCATTAAACTCCAATTGGACAATGCCATTGTATAAATCCCTTTCCAACATTCGATAGTCGGTGTACAATGAATAATTGGAGCATTCAGGAACAAAATAGATCTTCATGTTTGACTTATATCTTGGTCTGGCAATGATCTTCTTAAAGAATAAATTGTTTGGTACTTCATTAGTCTTACCCAAACTGTGCAACATCTCATCGCTGTTTTCTTCATCGTCAATAAGATTAAAATCCCCTGGTGTGGCCGTTTCCAATTTCAATATAGTACTTCCATGGACGTCATCTGTGGTGGATCGGGTGATTCTTACCAAAGTGAATTCCTTAGTGCCAAATAAGGAATTCAAAGCCGTGTCTAAGGAGTTGAAAGTAGGAGTCGAGTTACCGTTGGTGAAAGATTTCAAAATCTTATTGGAGTACTCACTCAAATCAACCACGTTATTGTTAATCAATTGCAAACTCTTGCACACCAAGTTCTTGTCGTTCGACAAAGTGGTTAATCTTTGGAATTCGGAAACACTGGAATCATCATTTGCAAACAAACTGAAAAACTTTCTGTTATCCGTAAAAGGAATTAAATTATGGTATAAGGAGAACAAGTTATTTGACAAGGTCATCTTGACTTTGATACCAGCTTTCAAAGACTTTATGTGTAATTTTGATTGCTTTGAGTCTGTCTTGGTTTTCTTGGTTGAGTATTTCCTCCTGATAGCCAATTTTACAAATTTTCTGGCATTTAATATCTTCCTGTTAACCTTAGATTTGGGGATCTGATCTCTCAAGACTACCAATGGTTTATTGGAATTAGGTTTAGGTGGCGGTGGGGAACTTAATACCGACTGTGGAGAGTACGGTAACCTTGGAGAGGAATTGGAAGATAAGCTTTCAGTAGGTGTGGTAAGACCAGCCATGGGTTCTTCCTGGGATTTAAACTGGTTGCGCTGTTGTCCTTCTTGTTGTTGTTGTTGTTGTTGCTGCCTGTTGATCATGTCATCAGCGTTGAGTAAGTCTAAGATTCCTGACATATTTTCCAATTACTTTGTAATTATGAATGAGGAAGAGGAACAGAAACAGGAATAGGAATAGGAATTAGGCTATCAATGTGCTTGGTAGCAATAAAAAACGGGTCGATATGGATAGATAAAAATGGATATGCTAGAACAAGTAATTCCAGGAATAAGGAAAAAAAAGGGAACTTCCAGATCTGAGAGATCAAGTTTGATTTATATATCCAAAAAAAAGAAAGAAACCTAATTGTTTCAAGTGAATTCAATTTATTAAGCAAAGTTAACAAAACCAGAACTAAAAGCCAAAACCAGAACACAAGAACATGTAAAAGCAAAAACCAAAAGCAACCGCAAATGCAAATGCAAATGCAAAGGGAAAAAGAAACTAAATGGCTACAGGCTTTGGGAAAAAGGGGACATACATACACACATGAAATTAATATTGCAAATCGTAGTGGCTTGCTCTTTGTGTCACAATATATTTTCCTTTATATATTCTTCCTGACAATGAGTTACACAAAAGGTGGTTTGCGGTTTAGGTTAATTTGGTTCATTTTTTTTTACACTTTGGACAATCAACACAACAAACCCACAATCAACAATAACCCACAGGACAAGAGAAGTTAACCTATGCAATGGAACAGACAATCACTTTTTTAGTACCAGCCAACCCCCTGTTTTTTGCTCCCTGCTTTTTTTTTTTTTCGTTGTGGGAATACAGCGATAGCAAACTTGGGAAAGAATGGGCAAAGAAAAACTGCAAAATTAGATAGAGGACACTTCGGTACTAAAAAACATTAAACAGGCTAATTTGGGTTTTATGAACAATTATTTCCATTGAATTCCATCCACAGATCGCTGATCCCTCTTGAAGATGAGGCAAAAGTGACTGGATTGAACTTCCTACAGATTCCAGGTTTCTGGCAAAAAACCACAAAAGTCTCGCCCAACTAAAAACAACAAAAAGGAAAGCGGATTGAAATAACCAAATGGGAATTTAGGAATAAGTATAACACCATTTGCATCCGTAATCAAGGTGATATTCCTGTATGCATGTGGCTAATGTTGGTACAAGCATAAAAAAAAAAAATAAAATAAAAAATATCACACACAAACAAACGTTTTTTTTTTTTTGCCCGCTTTCAATATCACAGAAAAGAAATTCCCCCCAAACCCGAGAACAATTATAGCAGCGAACATCATCACAAAGCAAGAAACAAAGACGCAATGCGGAAACAAAGAATAATAAATCTTACAATCGGGAATAAAGCATTCCTCGGGACGGTAACTCAGGGACATACCGCCTGAACAAAGAGAGCGAGAGGCAAGAGATTCCAAATACAACGAAAAAAAAATATCTTCCTTACAACATGTCTTATGGTTAAACTTTTTCTTTTCACTGTTAACTCCCTATTTGGTACGATTTGTACACACGTTATTTAACCTCAGAGCCAGATAAGAAAGAAGTATCGAAGGTTTATTGGAAGTGATGGTGACAATGGTAACATTGAGTGACAAAAAATTAAAAAAAAGTATCCAAGGGGGAAGAAAAGCTAGATTCAATTATTATTTCTTTTGATATATAGTTACCCCCCGTAAAAACATCTAGAGACTGTATTGTAGATCAATATTGGGATTTACAAAAATGCAATTCATTTTTCTTTGTTCTAGTTATTTTTATTTTTTAATTGTTTTTTTTTTTTGCAATCACTTGAACAATTTAGGGAACGATAGGGAACTCCCAAACCCCATTTGACCCGAAGATGGATATTGCTCCAAAATGTAAGATAGCAAAGATTCGAAATGAGAGCAATAGTGATAGCAATAGTAACCGAAGGCGGTGAAACAGCACAGATGGTTATGCGCTTTAAGGTTACAAGAAAATTATCCGAAGTCTATTTAGGCTTTTATTGACCATTTTAGTCGTAGTCTTAGTTTTAGTGTCATCAGCCTCATAGTACCAAAAATGTTGCACTCCCTGGCTATTCTTTCCCTCGCCCATGATTACTAAAGGCCAAAATGCAAGAGTAAAAACACAATGGTCGAGGGTTGTATGACCTACCTTTACTGCGAATAATGTAGGAATTAAAGGGATGACAAAATAAAAAGTCAAACGACATTGTTGTTGGGGTTGATTGGGAGACAATAATAATAGTGCACAAAAATCCACGAAAATTCTTGGAGAGAGAGAGAGAGAGAAAGCGAAACCATAAACAAAAAGGGAAAGTACGGTTGAATATTCTGTTGTAGTTTTTCGCAATCTAGAGTTGGGATTACCAAACAGTTATTGGGTAACAAAAACAAGACAAGGCAAAGGATAACAGTAAACAGAAATGACAAAAAGAAACGAAACACCAGATGTTCATGTGGCAATGAACCAAATATTGGAAACAGGGGGGAAAAGGAGGCATCGGGTTTACCCAATTCTTTTTCGGTTCCTAAATTCATCGGTTACACTGAAATTGGATGAAAAATTTCAGCTTCGAGGAAATTCTAAGATTCCACAATTGCCGTGCCCATTTTTTTTGGGTTATTCTCTCCCCCTAGCCAAAAATAAAATAAAATAAAATAAAATCAAATAAAATAGAACAAATTTTAATAAAAAAATAATTCGTATGAAAAGGGAGATTTAATGCGCTATTGTGTGTCTAGAACGGTAACTTCATTACCTACAAGTATAGTCACAGATCATCGATACAAAAGAAGGTGAAATAAAATAATTATTTTCTGTTAGAGCAGCAGAAGATTGTTTTTGTTTGGGGGATAGCAATGATTGCAATCATCACAATCGCGAAGCAGTCGCACTTATTTTCCAACAACACTAAGCCAGTCGAAACGACAATAGTCGATGGTGATTTAGTATTATTTTTTTTTTCTTTGTTTCTTCACAAAACTTAACCTGTTGATTGTGGTGATTCGTAATATTAATAATCACAGTAATTGGTAAGAAATATGGGGGAGGATAAGGAGGAATACCAAATGGAGGAGAGACAGTGAGACTCGGAGCTGTGCTTGTATTTTTGTCATGTGTTCTATTTTTAAATAATCTGTTTCATAACCCACTGTTTCCGACAGGACTAAACTTTTGGTTTTTTTTTTTTAGGTACGCCCGGATACTCCTCGAACCAAGAAGTTGCAGAGACTTTCCCTCTTTTGGACGAATCAGCTGATGGAGCCATCTCTCTTGCTACATGTACATCTAAAACTAATTCGATTGCGCTGTAGGTAGTAAAGTAACGCATAACCCAAGCGGTGAACCGTTATTAGCCACTCAAGAAAGCTGTTAACTGCCATGTACTGTTTAGTTCTGGTAACGAAGTGTGCTAGTGCAAGTGGAGGAAGGGGGGGGAGAGAGAACGCGAGTGGGGGAGTGTGAGGCGCGGGCAACAACGATCCTGAGGTCGACCAAATAAAATAAATTTTTCCGTGCAAAAACAATTAACCGCGTCCCCTGCCCCACATTGAATTAAAGCTATGTTGGGAAGTACACACACACACACACACACACACACACACACGGAGATTCTATCTTAAACACCGCGATTCAAATTGCCGTGCTTGCCTTTTTTTTTCCCGGGTTCTTACTGTTGTTACCATAATTTACTTGTGTCTTAGTGGAATTTGATCACCGCACCATCCGTGTTACTCGAAATATATTACTTTCAACACAATCCCATCCATGACTCTATTGGTAGAGATAGCAAAGAAAAGTAGAAAAAGAACAAAAAAAAAAGAACAGAACAAAAAGAGGCTAGACCAAAAAATACCAAAATTAAGATTTCAAACAAAAGATTCCACAAAACACACAATCAAAATCACACTCATAATCACAATCAGTATATGTAAGTTTTTAATAGGCACACGACTAGCCCCCCAACGCACATAACATCTGGTAGGCGCGCGGTTATTTATCACATGATGCATGTATCGCACTACTGGCCGCTTTTTTTTTCGCTGGTAGAGATTCCGCTTTATTCCACCCGCCAGTACTATTGTTCTCAAACTGATATTAAGATCCAATTAAAACAATAGAAAAGGCAATATTTTAATATCATCAGTCACCCCACTCCCGACCCCTCTCATCAGTCGACAAAGATAGTAACGAGATTCACTGAATCTAAAAAATTAAAAAAAAAAATTAAAAAAAAAATAGATAGTGAAAAAAAAAAAGAAAACCTTAATGAGAGTTATTTCAACTCGCCAACGATATTATCACTTCTCTGGTCTCTCTCTCTCGCTCCGTCGCTCCCCCTTTTTTTTCTTGCTTTCCTCGAATGCGTACCATGACCTAAAAACGTGTATACTTTAGTAGCTTAGCATGATTGTATAACCCATTCTTTCCGTTTTGCTGATCATCTGGGAGAAGCAGCAAAAAAAAATCCGAAATCAACGATTTGATTGCTAGCCGTGTGTTCCTTTCGATGGGGATGTGTTTTACGCTGGTTTGTTATTTCCAGTGCCTTCTCCTGACTTCTTTTGCAGGTTAATGTTTCATCACAAAAGTTGCTACTCCTATTTCGGTTTTTTTTTTTTTTCTATCACCCCCCAAATATCTTCATTTGTACGTTCCTATCAATTTTTTGTTTTAGTCTTGTTACCCGTTCTGACTAAGCGCATAAATGGGTAAACGGCGATGAAGAAAAAGAGATGGCAAAAAAAGGGTCGGACAGGATATAACTTAACTCGCCAGACGTTTACCGCAGGAAATATGTTCGTTTGATTGTGATACTTGTCGCAGAACGCTCACTGATTTCCGTCCTGTTCTCATTCCCATTCCTCTTACAGCAACTGAATTCCGCCCTATTGTTATTGGGGAGTTAGTTATGTGTAAGTCTTAGATTTTGTTACAAGACTAAAATAAAAAAAAAATGGTACACATACGAAAAACTCGTGACATACACACAACTGCAAAAGCACATACACACACACACACATGCACACTCTGATATAAAGAGAGATTCGAACCTGTAACACACAAAAATAACTGGTCGATGTTTAAAGGAGAATAATAATATTATATCGAACTCGATGGGTGAAACAATAGATAATAAAATATGTTGAAATTCGTAATGATCTCTTCAGATCCCCTCTCTTAAATTAATTGGATACATCTCTCCAATTCTCCAACTCATTGTTCAACAACAATTAAACGGACTTTTTTGTGGATATTATATTTAGCTGTGAATCTGAATCTGAGTCCGTCCCACCCCCCAACCCATGTCCCTAGTTCGGTCCATTGTTTGACTACGTGTATGTGCGACTAGAACTGCGAGTGTATATGTCTGTGCGTACGTGTGGTACATTCGTACGTGTACATGTGTACATGTGTGTGTGTAAGTGTGTGTGTGTGTGTGGTGTGTGATGTGTATACATATATTTGTGGCTGGTTAGGGGGGTGAAAAATTGGGAAGGAGTTTCCGTTCGGTAATATTTTGTTATGTAATACGATCACAGTTTAATTGGGCAAATTTGGAGATTTTGAATTAATGTACATGTACGAACTATCGATCTTGTTTTGTTTTGTTTAGATTTTGACTTTACATTTTTCAAACTCTCCCCCAGTTCTATCCTTATATTGTACTTAAAAAACCTATATTTAGATAAACTTACAAATAATCCTCTATTTCAAATTCTTTGTTGCTCAATCTGGCAAGTTTGGATTCAGGACCCCATCCGTTTATAGGAGCATTCAAAGCGAAAGGTTCCAACCAACTGGTGATTTTAAGGAAATTTTCACTATTATTGTACACTTCAGCTACCAAATCATTAACACAACATAAACCCAAATCTTCACCGAATTTTTCTTCAACCAACTGATTATCATCCAACTTAACTATTTTATCTTCTTCTTCACCTTCATCATCCCCCTTGATTTTGATAGTGGCCCTTTGCTGGAATAATTTTCGTACGGAGTTTAATGATGGAGTACCGACCAATACATAAGGAGCAATCAATTTCAATATGTTGTCGGTTTTGGCACTTGACTTAATAAAAACGCCAGTGTTGACCCTGGTTAATCTTAAAACTTGCAAGATTTGTGCTGCTTTGGTTGGAATTTTCAAACCTTTGGTTGGATTAGGGGTTCTAATGACAAACAATAACTTATATTCCCCTTCTTCTTTAGAATCTTTTGATTCTTCTCCATTGTGCTGTTTCTTGATTAAGTTCTTGATTCTTTTTCTTTCCAATTCATTGGATTTGTGGTTACTTACTAATGTTTCTGGTCTGATGAATTTATTATTATTCTTTTTCTTCTTCAAAGTTTTCTTAAGGATTTGTCTTTCACGGATCTGTTCTTGTTTTTCTAATCTCTTTCTATCAGCATTCTTTCTTTTACGTAAAAGGATTTCTGGATTGGAATTTAAAATAGCCATGGTGGACGTATACTCTTGGTTGATTGATATATTTGGTTGTAATTCGAAGAGATGAGATTGAAATTTTTTTTTTTGAGCGTGGAAAAAAAAAAAAAGAAAATATTATGTATGAGCGATGAGAATGTGAGAGAGAGAGAGAGAGAGAGAGGAAGACAGATACAAAAAGAGGTCGTGTAGAGATCATTTTTGGTTGCAAGATTTGGGTTGTCCCAGGTTCGATTTTTTTTTTTTTTAATTTTTTTTTTGTTTTTGATAACGAATGGGTTCTTGGATAGATGTAGTCGTCTCCATTGAACAATCATGTCCCCCGCTCGGCAAAAGTGATCAACGATAATTTCACCTGTTACTATGCCGGAGTATCCATGTGCGTTTTATTTTGACATTCCCGAATTGCATTACTTGTTAGGAATAGAAATCCCTCGCTATCCATCAACTTGATACTATTGGTATTGCTAAAGCACATATGCAAGGAATTTTATTCTTTGCTAACTACGATCTGTTATTCCTTGGTTGAATTGGTATTGATTAGGGATTGTCATTACAGGGGTTGAACGTTGTCAATCTTGAACTTTTGGTTAGCAACTAGTAGTTATTGGTACACCTCTACAACAAGGTGGAAACTATTTTACACGAACACGAGACAACTTGCGCCAAATATTCGTACGAGTGGATATTGCACTAATACCGTTTTACGAAATCAATTTTGGAACATTTTGGCAACGCTTTGAGACAAAAATATATTTACACCTTTGCGCAAAAACGAGATCAAACATTCCAGACACACACAAGTGACATAAATTACAAATCGTGCTATTTTGTCCAAACCCCCTTCCTAAACACGCCTTGATAATATCGTGGGATAACTTTTAACACACATGAGCAAATTAATCTTTTATTGCTGTGTTCGTTTATTTTATTTTTCTGATTACGCAAACTCACACAAAACAAAATTGGACCCTGAAAAATAGAACGCAGGTTGTGCTTCTCATATTCCGATATGCTATTTCCTTTGCCCATCCAACCAATAATCTTCCAAAATCAAATTCACAACAAGAGACGTAAGGTTCTAGATCAGGTTGCCAGGTTGTCCCTGCATGAAATGGTCTCTTTTTTTTTTTAAAGTTTGACTTTCCAGAATTGGAAGGTTTATATACTTTGATACACAGAAGTGTAAACCATAAACATATATGGGTACCATTTATCACACCTTACATCATGTATCTACTAAATCAATTGATAGATTACTATTTGGGAAGTATCTTTTTTTTTTTGATTTTGTGGATGTTGTTTACACGGTTGAGAGAGCTATTCTTGAAGTTTTCGCGATTTTTTACTGGAAACGGGGAGGGGAAATATAAGTAAACACCATGTGTAATATCACCTCACTTGTGCACAATTTAATTAATCATGCGGAAATTCTAAGTCAGAATAATCCAAAAGATTTTGGACCCATCCCGTTGTTGATCATGTTGTAATGTAATAAATCTTATGAGTTTACCCAAGAGATCGAACGTCTTTTGGGATTCACGATCAAAGAAAACATCACGGATATAACAATTGATACTACAACTCAACTAGTCCCTCATTGTATTGCCAAGTATTGTCAACTATAACTTAATCTTTTTAGTATGCTTTGTTAAGAAAAAAAAAAAAAATACCTACACTGGAATAAACAGGACTGTCCACCAACAGCCTATTTTAGACTTCTGTTTGTACTGCTCGGCTTTGTGATTATGCACAATTCAACGTCACTTCCAAACAAAAAAACAAGTTTGGCGCTAGAGATATGGCTAAATGGTACATCTATTCACAAAAAAAAAAACCTATTATAAAGTACTAGAATTGGTTTCGATTGTGATGAAAAAAAAATCGACAAACCAAAATCGAGCCATTTAACATGGGTGCCATTTTTTTTATTCCCTTTGGATTTCATTGCAATTGAAATTTTGGTTTGTTTATAATTTCACAAAATCAGAGTCAAAATTTATGCATTGTCGATCTTTATCCGCCCCCAGTTGGACAAATTAATAGATCCCAAAATGGGCTAAAAATAAAAAAACGGGCGGTCTCGGTTACCACTACATGAAATGAGGTCAATCTTTTGTTGATTGATTAACCTTGCTTAAGAAATTGGGAGAAAAAAGTATTGATCCTTTATTTTATTTTGGAACAAAAATAGAAAATAGAACATGGTTGCACTTGACAACAAGCGCTAATCGCAGGTTCCCTCGATTTACCAAAAAAAAATCATAAAATATTCAATTTGTCAATTCAACCATAATGTTCGTTGTTGCAATTTAATAACGCAATACAAAAAAAGAAAAAGAAAGGAAGGAACCTTGGAAGAAAGGCGATTGCTATTAGTTTGATTACAGGTCATCAATGTTCAAGAAAGAAGAAAAGCAACCAGTTGAGTAATTGGTTACGATACGTCAAGCCTTCTTTGCACACACAGTACTTTGGGAACTATGTTCATCATAAGCGTACCAAAATTTCACAGATAAATACACACAAAGAAAGAATAAGAGCAGGACAGTGCCATCCACAGAAACGAATAACGGGGCTGTAATTCTTTCTTGTTGATTTAGTAATATGACGCGTGGGTGACCTTCTTATTGAACAACCACAAAGGCCAATACCGAAGACAATTTAGAATTTAGTTTCCCACTCCGACTCCCCTCTCTCGTTATAACAATATATATATACTTATGAACTTTAGGAGGAAGTATCCTGAATGACATCAACGTTTTCTTCTAAATAAAGAATGTATATATATATATACATATAAATGTAACTCATTCTTTCACCTCTTTTTTGTATCTCGCACATTAAACTTTCAATAGTTACATTTCGTTTCGCCTGTCTCCCCCTCCTCAAAAAAAACCACTGCACACAAACTCCCACTCGACTCTGACGACAATTTAGTTAGATTAACGATACTTTTCCTGATCTGGAATCCTGTCTTTCACGTTAGATCATACATCCCGCTTGTGTTTTATTCGAATTTGGGCTTCTGTCTATTGGAAATCAAATCGCGGTGGATTTTCCCATAGTTGCGACTGAGTTTTTTTTTTTATCACCACCTACATATTGACCAACCCTAAAAAACAGTTCGTGGTGCATTGAAGTGCATGCATTTCAGGCTTCCACAAAGAAATTCAAGCAAGTAAGGCGAAGAAAAAGGTTAGAGTCTTTTAGGCTTTTATTAATTACTTTGCCTAATACATATCACAGATTACATTCAATAAATAACAATACTACATTTTGGATCTTTAACAAAACAAAAATAAAAACAAAATAAAATAAAAGGAAGGACGAATTTTGCATTCGAAATTTTCCACAATTGTGCGTTTCGTTCATTCTGTCATTTCGTCAGTTTATATATAAGTCAAGTTCAATTTCCCACATCAAATCTTGGAAGAAAGGAAAGTTTTTTCGAAATTGAATTTTTTTTTTTTTTCAAAAACTATATTTGGGCCACCTCGGATCAATATCAATTTTAATTCCAAGTCCAATTCCAATTCCAATTTCAAATCCAAGTTCAAATCCAGTTCCATTCTATTATTACATCACCAAACTTTTCTATTTTTTTTCTGTTTTGTTTTTTTTGGCGCAAGATTTTTTTTTTTTTTTCTGATCTGAAGAAAAGGAAGAAAGGAGTTCTTAACAATAGACATACACACACACACACGCTCACCCACAAACCACCCACAAACACTCAAACACACGTTACACCACACACTCACCCGTTTGTGGAAGACTATTGAAAGTGTTGTTTCGTCTCGTCAGTGTTTCATTGTTTCCATCCCATTATCCACCACCGTTGTACTGGGATCAAAGTGAGATCATTTGTTTTCATACATTTTTTTTTCCCCTGCCAGTTATTATTAGATCAAAAGATATATATAATTTTTTTTCTTATTTTTGGTTTATTTTAGTTTCACTTTGCAAACAGGAAAAAGATCACAGAAGGCTTGGGACTCAAACTGCCTTGGTGTTCTTTTCATTACTCCTGTCTTACACTAGTCAGAATAACTCCCACACTTCAAGAAAAGAACCATACGGTTGATCCAATATATACAAATCTCCCACTCGAGTTCATGTTCATAAAGGTGCAAATCATATCCCACATTAATTTAAAACATTTACCATTTGCAGTATAGTGATAATTTTCTTGGTTGAATTTGTTTATTTACTGCAGTATCAGCATTGCCACTGTTAATGGACCCAAATCAACTACCAGAAAACCATTCTGGAGGCGGGGGTGACACACTGCAACAGCCAGGCGAATCCCAACTACATCTGCCAATGCCCCCCATTCCCGCTGCACATAATCACCACCCCCAATTACAAACATTCCAAAACCTACCAGCATCGACTAATACGTTTGCTAAACAGATGGATATCAACCAGCAATTCAACCCACCTCCAACACAGTTCCGAGGATCAAACCAGCAACCACCGCCATCATCGTTTTATACCCAGTCGAATTATCCACCTATTAACTACCAGCAGCAACAACAACAACAACAACAACAACAACCACCACCGCCAACATCATTAGCTCCACCACAGCAACTACATCAAGTACCTCAGAATCAGCAATTCCAATTTGATTACGCACATTCATACACCACCCAACAACCACATCAATTCCAAGATTCATCATCAACCACCCTGCTACCGGGCAGTTTTCAACATTTCCAAACCGTTCATGAGCAACAAGAAGTACCACCACAGCCTCAGTCCATGCAGGAATCAGACACTCCACCGAAGAGAAAGAGACCAAGACGACAAGACTCAATACATTCAAGTGCAGGGGAAAGTGAATTAAAACAATTAGCACTAAAGTCAACCGAGGTTCCATTATCTGATCTAGCCCACAAAATAAAACAATTGGAAAATGATGCAACTCAGACAGCCACTTCGGATCAATCCAAAATAAAGGAAAGCAAAGAGACGCAGAGACTGTTGTTTGGAATGGTGTGGTTACTAAATTCCTGTGAACTATCCCCAACAGCTGTCATACCGAGAAATAGAATCTATGCAAGATATGTTCAAGTTTGTGCTGATAACAGTTTGGCCCCGGTGTCTCCTGCTAGTTTTGGAAAATTAGTGAAAATATTATACCCTAATATCACGACTAGAAGACTAGGGATGAGAGGTCAATCAAAGTATCATTACTGTGGTATAAAACTTAATGGCGACGAAAACATGCAACTGCAATTGTTAAGTCTACAGCAACAACTAGCACACAAAACACAAAAGCAACAACATCAGCACCATCAACAACAACAATTTCACAACCAACCGGAGAGTTTACTTGGTGGATTCCCTGGACAAGTTCATTCCCCTGGTTCGTCTTCAAATTCATCTGTCTCATACGACGAGTCTCCTGCACCGACGTCCAGGCCACACACGCCTTCGTTTACCCCCATCAACTCACCCGGAATTGCATATTCATCCTCTTTCAAAGATCAACTTCCGCTGGTTCTGCATATGAAATATATTCCGAATCTATTTCAACTATTAAATAGCAATGCTGATGCAAGCTCGAACCCTTATACCCCTATACAATTACCTTCAATATACCCATATTTAACCAGAGATGTGGACTACGATATTGCTGATACTTTGTACTCGTTGTATAAAGTTCATGTCAATGCTATATTCGAATCACTCCGATACATGCAGCTAAAGAAACTATTTGCTAGTTTCAACAACTTCAACAGCATATTGACAGCTCCAGTTTTCAAACTTTACACGACGGATTCAATCACTGACTGGATCATGAAATGTGATTTGATCATGTATAAGAAAATGATTCGAATGTTGGCCAAATTGCAACTACAATTATTGATCCCACAAGAACAACTATTACAATTGAAACAAATAGCTAGTGGCTATATGAAATCGTTATCGGGATCACTAATAAATGCAAAAGTTTCGCCGAATTTTGTTATCATGAAGTTAAAATTAGCTAAGCATTTTGTGAATCTTTTGAGACGATTAATCAAGGTGATTGAAACTGGTCAACCTGCATCAAGAATTTTAACTGACGATAATGAGAAAAACTCAATGATTCAAGATTGGATGAAGTTAAGTTTGGTGGAAGTCATAAACCGTGAAATTCCCTGCAGTGATACAAATATCGCCAGTTTAAATCATATATTGAGCACTGAAATCATGGATTTAATGAAGATCAAACAACCACAAGAAAATTCTGAAGAAACCAACGCGTCTACCACCATGAATGATTTTGCTACCTATGTGTCTAATGTACCCTCCAGATTCCCTGATATAAATCCGAGATTATTCTTAATGTTGTCATCAAACTTGTTAACCACATGTTTACGAGAGATCAGCCTACTGGGAGGTGAAGGATTCGGCGCATGGTGGATAGTTAGATGTTGGGTTGATGAGTATTTAGCTTGGTCATTTGAAGTTGGAGGGTTTTTCCAGCATGACTTACAAGAAGCATTACAACAACAAGGATCTCCATCAGTGTTGCCTTCATTGCAAAACCAACAAGGTGATCAAGAATACCAACAAGGTCAAGATGAAACTAGCGATATGGTATTTGGAAGCATTGATTTATTGGAGACTTCATTTGACCTTGAATCTAAAAATATGTCTCATCAATATTCACAGCAACATCAAGTTGAATCCTTGTTAAATTTTGATACGAATATTGATAATTTATTAAACTAGACTCAGATCCACACAACCACATATACATATACATATACATTTACACAATCACACATTAATAGCAATTGGTTTAATTATAGAGTGTGAATACCGATATCAGAAAACAAAGATGGAGAACAAGAGAAATCGGTTTTTTGTTTGGCATTTAATTTATTGTATTATCTCTTAATTTGTATAGTATTTTTTTCTTTATTTTAATTTATTTAGTAGGATATTATTTTAATATAGGAAAAAAAAAAGCATCATATACACCGCATTACATTTTTTTTTTTAAATTACGGATAGTGATATTCCCAGACAACACTAAGTATTGGTTGCAAAAAAAAAAAAAAAAATAAGGAAAACAAATGGATTCAGAAAACGTTACAACCAATCGTTTCATTAACCATGACAACACAACAGCAGGATTTGTTATTGATTCATAATTTATCTCCAGAATCAATCGACTCATTGAAATCAATAGACGAATCGGAATATTGGAAACGAAAACTCATTCAACTTTTAGTCATCCAACCAATCTACATTTTCCCCAATGATGAAAATTCCACTCGTCCAATTCACGACACCCTCTCCAATGACAAATTATACATTTATGGGAAGGATCTCAAACCTGGTTATAGGGGTTTGAAAAGTGGGAAATATTCATTAGCTGGTTCATTAATCATGAAAATCAACCCAATGGCGGCATTCCATTATGATCGTGCCAAACAGCCGGAATTCATTGTCAAATTTGAAAATGCGTTACAACCATATCTAAGTATCAATGTAAAGAGTTTGCCAAGTAGTGAAAAGGGAGTTATGTATTTGTCAATGAGAGTATTGCTTTGTTATTTATATGATGAGGAGTTTCAATTGAAGTTGTGTAATTTGTGTACACATCAAAGGGAGAGAAGATTGGATATCGAAAAAAGACACTTGATGGAACCCATCAAGAATGTCATCGCCAATACCTTGAAAGACTTTTTAAATGCGCATGATATTGGACTGTCTGTATATAAGAAGAATTTGATCAGGATGAGTAAGAAGAATTGGAAATTTATTGACGATTTGATATCCATTGTATTTATAAACTATTTCAATTTGTTCAATTCTAAAAAGCAAGAATTGGGGTATTGTCTAGATCCAGATTTTGCCCTTATTAACCATTCATGCTTACCAAATTGTTCCCAAGTGATAAACCCCGAATCTCCTCATGAATTTCAAATTATCAATACTTTACCCATCTTTGAAAATGAAGAAATCACTGTTACGTATATCCCATTAGGATTCCCCAAAGAAATTCGAAGTTTCCAATTATCACTGCAGTTTTATTTCCATTGTCAATGTAAATTGTGCAAATTTGATGATTACAATGAACCATTTTTCAATATCCAATGTAATAAATGTGGAACCAGAATCAAATCACCTTCGTTTAAATTGATATTGACATCACCGAATCTTGCCATGAGACAACACGTCTGCACCAAATGTTTAAACAATTTGAATCAATTGATATATCCCAAAAACATCAAAATCCGTAATTTCTTCATGTCATTGATATTATTCTGCAAAAGTGTTACTGGGTTATCATTCAACGATCAAGATTATTTTAAATTTTTGAATAAAGAGTTTGTGAAATATATTGAAAAGTTCACCCTGGTGGAATTAATTAAAATGTTAGTTAATGGAATTTATCAATTCGAGATCCCCAAGGCAAGAAGAAACTTGTTGAAGAATTTAATTGAAATTGTCGTTTGTGATAAAGTTTTCCCCTTGCACACATTCCCATTCAATGTTATTATTCGTGAATTAGATAATTCTTGCGGATTGGAAAATGAGGCAATTGTATCACTGCAAGATGCAATATCTCGATTACAGATGAAGCTCCAAAGAGTATTTGGAGTAGATATTCCATCTGATTTAACATCAATGTTGACATTTGATAATTATTTATTCTTTGACATAGCAGAGTTGTTATTCCAAATAATAAAGTTCATTATCCAACCCAATAATATGAATAAGCCAAGAGAAGTATCCACGGTATTTGGAACCGATACATTAGGTATTTTCTGTCAATGCTGTTTTTTCTTTTTTAAACAAGTGAGATCAACCACAGAAGTAGATCTGATTGAAGATAAACTTGTTGAAATCATGGAAATTTTCGATTCGTTCGTTTTGAATCACAACATAAATATCACAAGTTGTTTAATGGAATTATTTGATCTTGGTGAACTATACATCAAAGTAACCGATTCCCAAATCGCTGTCAAAAGTGCAATTGGTTTCTTAATCTACTTTCCTATCGATAAAGACGATTGTCTATAAACCTATATATATATATACAATTACTTTGTTTTATCTTATACGTCATTTAACGCTACACAAACTGCACCCTTATGGTGACCATTGTATTGTCTCACGGTTTCACTATTGGACAAATCCCATAATCTCACATAATGATCAGAACAAGCAGTCACAAGATACGCACTATCAGCACTGAATGCACAATCCCATACCCAACGTTGATGGCCCTGCAATGTGGTTTCCAAATTGAAATTCTGTTCCGTTGACCAAATTCTTGCTGTATGATCTGCTGAACATGTTGCCAAATATTTCATATCCGTCAGCAATAGCACTCTAGTGATGTATTTCAGATGTGATCTAAATTTCGTCACTGGAGTTAGATTCGTTAAGTCCTTTTGATTTTGCATTTTCCAAACATAACAATTCCCTTTACTATTCCCAGCCACCAACATGGATCCATCACTGGCAACGCTTAGGGAATTAATTGGCACATCGTCTTCAGGTATTAAATGATGTGTACATTGATTCTCACCAAGATCCCATACTCTTATATTCCCGTCTTGATCACAGCTTATCAACTCGCCTTGATTCGGATGGATTACCACTTCATTAACCGGACAATGATGCTTGTAATTCCTTTGAACACTAGGCGATCTCACATCCCACACTTTCACCGTTCCATCTTCCAGCGACGTTACCATCCATTTATTGTCTGCCTGGAATTGCAAAGACGTCACATTGGTGGTATGGCCTTCGAACGTCATGACGGGATTATTATTTGAATTATTTTGATTTGTTGAAGATGAAGAATTCGTGGCATTATTACCACCACCAGGGTTTGAATTTGTTGAAGAATTCGAATTCACATTCCCATTGGGTCCATTGCCGGAATTCCCAGTCTGTCGTATATCATATAATCGTACATATGGATTGCCAGCTGCTGCGAGGAATCGTTTATCGGTGGTGATTTCCAATCGGTTCACTTGGGAATCGGAATGTTGGATTGTCCGTGAACACACTCCGGTTAATGCATCCCAAAATCTTATAGTGTGATCATATCCTGCTGATGTTAATATCACTGACATGATTATTATGATGGTTTTTTTTAATTGTTTTTTGTTGGTGGTGTTGGCTATGGTTGTCGATATATTGATAGCTGGTTTTTTTTTTTTAAATTGAAAGAGAAGCGCGAAATTCTCGAATGGTCTTTCCAGTTCGGTTTTATTTTTATTTGAGAATTCTACATAATTCTATAAAGCTATATGGAAAATCGTTTATTAAAATAAATCTGAATTATTTTACATGTATATATGTCGTCAATTTTGTTGTTGTTGTTGTTGTTGTTGTGATATATACATATCTGTGGTGAATCGAAATCGTACAGAATGCTCATAAAAGAAATAAAAAAATTAATTATAAAACTCCTAATGCATTTCTCTAGATACAAAATACTTTTCTTCATCTCCTTTAACTGGACTGGTTTAAAAGTTCTGTTGTATGGCTTGTTTTTGAGCTGGTGTTAATGATGTTGGATAGTTAACCTTGTAAACAATTTCTAAATCACCTCGTTGACCTGGAGATTTACTTATTGGCATACCCAATCCTGGGTAAGTGGAACTTGTGCCTGGTTGTATAGGTTGCGTCCTAGACAATGGGATTCTTCTTCCGTCTAATGTTGTAACGTCTTTGTCAAAGCCACACAAGGATTCTTTGAACGATAATGTCACAGTCATTTTCAAGTTATTACCATCTCTCTTAAACACAGGGTTTGGTTTCTCTTCAATGACAAATTGGATAGTTTGTCTCTTACCACATTCTGGCTGATAATCACCATGATCGGTAAAGTTAATTTTTGTGCCTGTTTTCCAACCTGGTTTGATATTAACTTCAATAAGCTTTTGTTCCTTTGTACCGTTGGCATTCTTTCTGGTGATCTTTAATTTCTTAGTAGCACCGTTGTATAAATCTTCCAAGGAGACGGATAATGGCATGGAAACCACATCAGGTTCAGGCCTAGCTTGTTGTCTGCCAAAACCTCCAGGCATACCACCGCCTCTGCCACCATAACCACCGAACGGATTTCCACCACTGGAACTAAATGTGAAGCCACTATCTTCTCCCATACCGAAACCACCCATTTGGGTGAATATGTCATATGCATCGGCTTGTGAAAATCCACCAGGATGGAAACCTCTTGATCCACCATGACCGAAATTGAACTGAGGTCCACCAGCACCTCCTGCTCCACCAAATGGATTTCCAGCATCGGCAGCTGGGGCATTTCCTCTGGCTGCTTCTAAACCATAGTTATCATACACTTCTCTTTTATCTGGATTGGATAATATATCAAAGGCTTCTGAGATTTCTTTGAATTTTTCGGTGTCACCGGTTGGCTTATCTGGATGGTATTTCAATGCTGCTTTTCTGTATGCTTTCTTGATCTCTTGTTCGTTGGCAGATGGGTCAATTCCCAACAAATCATAAAGTTTCTTGTCTTTAACCATTGTACTTTTTATTCTAGATATTCAATTGATATCAACTTTTGTTTCTATAATTCAAATGGAAAAAAAAATTAAAAATTAAAAATTTAAAAAATGAAAACAAAGTATCAGTAATAAAAGAAGAACGGAGCAATTGATCTTTTTTTTTTTGTGAAGTGGGACTAAGTTTGGTTATATTCCATAGCAATGAATTCCCTGAGAAGACAATCGAAAAAAAAACTGCCTACACTCACAAGTGAGAAGAACAAAAAAAAAAAAAAAGTTGGAAGATTCTCTGATCTTCTAGAATCTTCTATTTCAACTACACAACCTAAAAATCCACCACCAACATCAATGGCCTTATCGGATCTTATCGCATGTCTAATCCCTCTTTTCAGCGGCTAATCTGGCAGCCCTCTTCAATGCTCTTTGACGGATAGACTGGTGCATCTGCAAATTCAACTTATTGGCAACTTTCGAGTAGACACCAACAGTGCTTTCAATAGCAAATTCCATTAATGCATGAGTCCAATATGGAGTAGAAGTTGCGTATCTTTCTTGAGCACCACCACGACGTCCGACACTACTCAATGTAGACTTAACGAATTGTTTAGGGTTTGGAATGGTGGCAGACGAGCGTTTGATTTTAGACATGGCAGATGTAACTAAGTATGAGATCACCAATTCAACATCAACACCTTCAGGAGCCAATTCACCAGCCAATGCAGCAGACCATGATTGTAAAAATGCCTTGGATCCCGAATAAGTAGCCAAGTAAGGAGTTGGCAATAACCCACCAAATGAACCCATAGTTAAAATCAAACCTCTCAAACCAGATTTTTGACTTCTTTCAACAGTTGCAACAATAACTGGAGCAACAATTTGGGTAATTCTTAAAGTAGCAGTGTTGTTAATGGTTATGATATCTTTCAATTCCTTCTTTTCAGTTTCCAAGAATGGGACTGGGATGGAATGTGATTGTCCAACATTGTTGATCAAAACAGTGACAGGTAAATCAAAAACAGCTTTTTCCAACTTCAAGTAGTTCTCTTCGTCATCAGTAGAAGCATCAAAGGCGACGATTTTTGTGTTGACTTTATAAGTAGTTTCAATTTCTTTAGCGATTAATTCCAATTTGGACTGGGTTCTGGAAACCAAAACAATGCTCAATCCCTTTTTGGCCAATTGCAAGGCATATTCTTTACCAATTCCATCAGAAGCACCGGTGACAACGGCCCATTTGCCATTTCCAGCACCGTATTTGCTAAAGTTAACTGGTCTGGCAATGAATAAATCGTAAACCAATGAACCAAATTTAAGCAGGAAAATGGTCAAGTTGAAAACCCCAACTAATAAGGCAAAAATCAATGCAGCTTGAACCAATGCATTATCTGAATAGGTATTAAAGAATTGAGTAAACGACATGGCGTAAGTCTTGGATACTTTTTCGTCAAGTGTAAAAGACAAGCGGAATTAATATAGCGAAGTATTTTTGTTTTTTTCAAAGGCGTAATTTGGAGACCCCTTAAAGTGGATAAATATCACGTGACCCTACCAGCCAAATAGGAAAGCAAAAAAAAGATAAAACACCAATAACATTTTAATTAATACAAATAATACACATAAACGCCCTATAAATAAGTAAACTCTTCCAATTTCTCATTAGTCAATTCCACATGTAGTCCTTCTCTATCGATTTGCTTCTCAAGCAAAGAAACAGACAACTCCAATTTCATTTTGGCCTTCTGTAAATCACTAATACTTGAATCCACATTTCTTAGTTGATCATAACCAGTCTCCAATTTATTCTGTGTTGCTTCATCATCAATTTGCAATATATTTATCCAAGGATTATTGAAATTCTTTATTTTGCTGTCATGTGTCATCAGCATCAGACGATTTAGAGAGCCATTAATACCTCCACGTCCTCGATAGCCTCCCCTATAATTTCCTCGGAATGAACCACGGTGGAAACCAGATGCTCCAGGTCGGACACTTTTATCATCCTCTTGTCCTTCTATAGATTCGTTTTCTGCATTTGTGTTGTTATTGTTATTTTCGTAACTTCCATTGTTGTTGCCATAATAACCTCCTTGATCATGATACCCCGAATAAGATCGACCACTTCCTCCTCTTCCACTGTTCCCATGATAGTAGTTTCCACCATACCCATGTTTATTATAATATCCTCCATTTCCTCGATAGTTACTATTGCCATAATACCCATTACTGCTACCACCCCTTTGACCTCGGAATGAACCTGCACCACTTCCACGGTTGCCTCGATTACCTCCTCGATATCCTCCTCCACGATAACTATTCAGGTAGTATTCATCTCTTCCATACGAGTTATACGAATCATGGCCGTCTTGGCCAGTAGTATTGTTGTTGCTATTACTATTACTGTCGTACGACATGTTGGCTATGGTTGATTGAATAAGGTTTGCGTAAATTTTTTTTTTTTCCTTATACTCACTGTATAATGCTGGTTAGTTGACACTTTTTCGATATCACACGACCCAACAACATTTTTTTTTTTTTTTTGCAACAGATATATAGGATAGATATAAATACAATAATTATACAATATATATTATTAATTAGTTATTTGAATTGGGGACATTATCTAAAGTATTTAAAATTTTTCTTCTCTTGGCACTTTGCAGAGGAAGAAATTCTTCTGTCTTCAGTCTTTGCAAACTAGGAATCCTTGTGGGTGATGGACCTGCACTGCGATTAATTCTCATTGCTTTTGAAGGTGACAATAAAGGTTTACCCACTTTCGAAGAAGACGAAGAAGTATCTTTAATTGGGGATATTTTGACCATATTAGTATCAAATTGTTGAATTTCATTCAATTCTTTATCTATCTTATCCAAATTGTGAATCACTTTCTCGTTGGTTTCTTTGATATCACTAGATATATTCGATAACTTGGAAACATCGGGAAGTTTCGATATCTTAAATTTTTGGTCTTTCAATTTATCTATACTTTTGAATATTTCATCGCTTGATGAAATGCTTTGTAGTTTGGATTTACAATCTTGATGAATTTTGTTGTTTGCCGATAATTCGGAATTTAATTTAGGTAGTATTGTTTGCATTTGATGCTGCCACGTGCTTTCCATATTCAATGCATTTGCCTTTTCTTTGGATATTTCTTTGTTTGCAATGGCATTATAGTCTTTCATAACGGTATCTATCGTTCCTTCAATTTCTTTCATCATTAAGTTCTTAATATTTTCAACTAATGGAGAGAAATTATTAACAAGTAAGTTCCCAAGATGTGAATTCAAAACGGTTCCAAGGTTGGATAAATAATCATCCTTCAAAAATCCAGATAGTTTTTCGTTAATTATGGAAAAATCATGGATTATTTCTTGTGTTTTGGTGTAAAAATCCTGTTGGAAGGTCAACAAATTGTCAAAGTTTTGTTGGAAAGTGGTAATGTAATTTGATAAATCCTGATTCACCACATTTCCCACATTTTTCTGATATTCTTGAACTTTTTCTTCCATTTGGGATGTATAATCAGCCAATTGTTTGCCAAGTTCCAACCCAAAAGACAGTAATTGATGGCAAGAATTATCATCACTATGAAGCTTCTTAATGTCAGACAAATAGCCAATTGATGTTTGCAAATGGTTTGACAATAGATTCACCAACATGGTTGCCGAAGACGACGACTTTTCAAAAGCCCTCTTCAATTTTTCATTCAAGGAATTGATTGTGGCTTGGTTTTCCTGGTTATCATGCTGTGCTTGACGGAATTTCCTTTCAATGGTGTTCAATTTCAGTCTGTATCCTTGTATTTCTTTTCTGAACAGCTCAATTTCATTTTGGTTTTCCAATTTGGAAAACTCCAAGGTTGCAACCTTAGCTTTGAGCAGTTCAATTTTTAATCTATCTTCCTTCTCTTGTGTTTTCAAAGCATTGTTTTCTTGAATTAACTGGTCATAATTCTGAGAATCCAAATAGACCCCACTCTTGTTCCTGGTCGCAATTAAATCCATGTTCATCTGGGTCAATTCCTGTGCCAAACTCTTGACCAAAGTCTTTTTCATAATCACTTCAGAATCGTGGCCAACACGCGGAGTGTTTTTAATGTTCTTTGCCTTACTGGCATAATCCAACGTAGAACAAGTTTCCAGAAAATTAACTTGGGCTGGGGAAATTGTCGCTATCAATGTTGTTTTGGTATTACCACCCAATGAATCTTGCAAAATATGGGTTAATTTTGATTCTCTGTAAGGTATATGTTGCAATTTCTTTTCATTCAAGGAATTTATAACACGACCCAACGTAAGCAAAGATTGGTTTATACCCCCTGCTTCTTTCACAACAGAACCGGATCGACTTATGTTTTCCGACCCTGCCAAATCCACAAGGTTCATTTTGGAAATTCTGAATAATGAATCATCATCGGGCGAAATTTTTTGAAACAATTGCAAGGAAAATATTGTATGCGATCTTGATGAGGTATCATTTAAATTTGTGCTTGCTGTTTTCTTCTTCTGTAATCCCATCTTCAAGTACTTTATACCTTGATTATAATCAGAAACACAGTACTCTGTCAAATTCTGTATAGCTATTGATTTGGTCTTCCCAGCGCTCTTCTCATGTATTCTTAGTTTGCGACTATTGCCATTTCCGTTACTTAACAAATCAATCAATTCTTCGTTATAAATTTCTAAGTATGATATTTTAACCATATAATCATTTTGGTTGTTGTCATTACTCGTCTTACTGCCCAATTTCTCAAATAGTTCAAACAACAATCTCGGTATAATTCCTGCAATGTCCGATGTTTCGTCGAGGACGTTGTTATTGTCCAACCCACTCATGGTATACGTTTTTCCTGTTCCTGTCTGCCCGTAGGCTAATATCGTCACATTGATGCCGTGTAAGAAATCTAAAAGCAAAGGATGGGCAATTTGGGAATATATCAAGCACTGATCAGCCTGTGATCCATATATTTGATCAAACTTGTAAGTTCTCTTCTGGCTATTTTCTAGTAATGGGGTCGTGGGTCTAACGGATTGCGTTTGCCCAAGGGTGATGTAAGGTTCGGTGGTTGAAAAATTGTCATTAGTTAACTCTACTACTATGGGAGACTTTGCCGTTATTTCCTGAGAGTTTCTTCCCCGACATCTGACTATCACTTGAATATTTGACATGTCGTGGGTGGGTTCGCAATAATCTGAAGAATGGAATATGTAAGTGTTTAAATGGAGTATGTTTTTGAGTCCTTGCTCTCTTTTTTTTTTGGCTTGTTTTGATTTGTTTTGATTTTCGATACTAACAAAAAAAGGAATACTTCCAAAAAATAAAAATTGAAAAACGCGATGTAAAAAAAACACGAGATTATATGCAGGTATATATATTAAACTAGTAAAGATCAATCAAAGAAATCATCATCGTCTTCGTTACCAAGACCAACGTCGACGTCATCATCAAGTACTTTTCTCCTGTCAAATGTAATCTTGGTTTGTTGTTTCTCTTGGGTGTCTCTACTTATTCCATCCAAGATTTGTACCACTTCTTTTTCTGTTAACTTCTGGCGAATTTGGCCCATGGAATATAATTTTAGGATATAATTCTCGACTGCTTGGGCCCTATCTGGTCTGACAATCCTTACTCTGCTCAATCTTTCTCTTGCTTCTGTCTCCAACACTCTTCCCAAAACGGTTGCTGCCATACTGTCCCCTGGCAGTTGCTGTCCGCCTGCTGAGCCATTGGATGATGAGCCACCAGTGGCGTTCTTCTGTAGTTCTGCCAATCTTGCTTGTCTGATAGCGTTTAATTCAGCGTCGTCCATGGTTCTGTAATTTTTTTGTTGATGATGTTGCTAAAATTTCACAACTCAAATGACTGCTTTGGTCATTTTGCCTTTTTTTTTTTTAAATCAAATTTTTTTTTTCTATAATCACACATTTGGACAACTGTCGCATAGAAAGAGAGAGAATGAAATGAAGAAAAAAAAACGTAGTAGAAATATTCGCCTGGAATGTGCTTAAACTAGACAACTGTTAGTATTGTATCGCTCGTCCGCCGAACTGTATACTACGACTAGAGACCAAGCATCCCTAATTGCATTTATTACACTGTACAGTTGCAATATAATATCACACTCATGAGTTCGGACAAATCAAATTTACTAAAGAAATACAAGATTGTTTTTCTTGGAGATCAAAGTGTCGGTAAGACTTCCTTAATCACCAGATTCATGTATGACACCTTTGACGAAACATATGCTGCTACCATTGGAATAGATTTCTTATCGAAAACCATGTATTTGGAAGAAGGTAAAACTATAAGATTGCAATTATGGGACACAGCAGGACAAGAAAGATTTCGATCATTGATTCCGTCGTATATCAGAGACTCTCATGTGGCTGTGATATGCTATGATATAACCAACAAGAAATCGTTTGACAATTTGGACAAATGGATCAAGGATGTCAAGTTGGAAAGAGGCGACGATGTCATAATAGTATTGGTAGGAACTAAACTGGATTTGGCCACTGATAAGCGACAAGTTAGTTTAGAAGATGTGGAAAATTTACAAAACAAGATTGGTGCAAAATTTTTCATTGAAACTTCTACAAAGGCTAACCATAATGTCAAGTTGTTGTTTAAGAAGATTGCTCAATCGTTACCTGAATTCAGCCAAGATGAGAACACAGAGGATTCCAATAACAAAAATAGTCACCCAGAAACAGTTGATATAAGCATCGATAATAGTTCTGAAAATACGCAAGGCACCAGTACATGCTGTTAAATAAATAACCGAATACATAAACCATCTACACGACGTAAAGATAAAGTGTCGGCGACAGAGGATATACAGGACCGTGTGTGTAAAATTTCGAAAAATTTGTTTAGAAGCACAAAAATATACACAACTAAAGACCTATCTCCATCTTAACCCCACAATCAAATTAAATCAGTCTCAAAATTTGCCTTCTGTATGGCAAGTCTTAAGGCGTGTTTTTGCAAAACTATTTCGTCCCACAAAGTTTTGTATTTATCAACATCAGCATGAGACACATCAAGTATTTCTTTTCTGTCCCATTTGCCAGGAACAGGAATGATACCACCATCGACAATGAGCGAAGTCAATACTTGTTGTCGTTCTAGGTTTTCCTTTTCTGCAATTGCTTCGGTCATTGTTATTTCCTTGTCCAAATATCTAAGTCTTGTACGATGGTTGGTGATTTGTAATCTGGTTGATATTTCACCAAGTTCTTTCTGTAGTTCCTCGTGCCGTTGGAATAATTCGTTTGGATCCAATGGAGGTTTCTCACCAGCTTGAGCCTGACAGCATTTTTTCACGAGTTTTGATAAGTTGGATATTTGAGATTCTAATTGACCTTTCAATTCTAGTGCTTCATATAACTTCATGGTGGTGGATTCGGTTATTGGTGGTTTATAGGGTGATTTTTGAAATAATTTTGGGAAATTTAAGTGGGGTTTAATATATCGTGGATCTTGGATTTGTTTTTATTATTGTTTCACGTGGGAGCATCGAATGAGTCAGAATCAAAAATGGGGCCATAAACAATAAAGTATGGTCTGATCCAATGAAGTCTTAGCATTGCTAACTGAAAGGTGTATTAGTCACCAAGCAGAATATGACTCGATTTGGAATAAAAATAAAAACAAAAGAATGCCAAGGAATTGTCTTACTTTCCCTAGGTGGATTTTTTCTCGTACTATAAATGCCAGGTTATTTTCCTACTAAAAAAATGGAATTTCAAAAGTATCTATACAAGACAATTACATCAATTCATATATTTGCTTCTTTATAAAATGAAGTTAGCTAAAGCATTGAAACAACGAAAAGATTTACAGGAGGAGATTGGCCGCTTGAGGCTGAGGATAAACCAGTCGTTAATTCTCCAGGAGGGTAAAAAACCCGTTTACAACGTTGATGAAAAATACACCGAATATGTGAACAAGTCTACCAAACTAGCGAAGCTAATAGCGTCCATAAATTACACGAATGGCATGTCCAAGATAGATTCCGGTACATTTGGTTCAACAGATCTTCAGACTCTAAATGAAGCACTAATATACCGCGAACGTCTACTGACAAAAATACGGTTGGTTAACGATATTGTTTCGTCCGGTCAAGAACAAGACGTATCGTCGAAGAAATCGATTAGGTACACCTCATTTGTTGATGTGAACGCATATGACATAATGGCAGAGCAGCTAACGAAAGAATTACAAGAAATTGATTCTAAGATCCAAGAAATGAACTGGAAGGTTGATTTAATTGAAGAGTGATAGATAATGCATCAATATTGTTGGTAGTAGTTAATTTTTTGGCACCCACCCCCTATAAAATCTCATTCAGATTTTCACTTATTTAGTATTACTTATTTTCTTAGACTGTTATTCAGAATCACTTGTTGGTTAAACCAAGACCTTGTCGTCTTTTTCGTGCCGTTTTGCTTTCTTCGGATTCAAACGGTGCAAACCCGGGTGACCAAAAATTAACTACGAGGGCGGGTTCGGGGACAATATTTTAGTTTTCTTTTCATAGAAATTACAATATATGTATTATTCTTTTGAGTGGCGAAGAATTGTAGATTGTACAAAGTTTGTGACTGTTTGTTTCATTGTATGTGATTACGTTGAGGAGGAGAAATGCATAGTTACGAATCGTCATTCTATCCCGTGCAAGATGCTCTTGTTCATACACCAATTGCTTATAATGCCAAGTCAATCTTTATAATATCTTCTTACAGATCTACTATTCTGCCATGACTCTAGCCCCTGCTGGAGTTACATGATGATTGTTTTGCAACCACCAGCGAGATGGTAGTTAGTTATGGGGTTGTACTTGTGGGCATATGCACGACCTTTGTGAAAAAACCGGCAGAATTTTCTGGAAGAAAAAAAAAAAAAAAATCAACGTTGACCTCTCCAACGACCTCCACTTCTTCGCATGCCCGCATTAATATCCGAAATTTTTCACCACAAATTTTCTTTTCTTTTTTTTTTTTTTTCATCTTCTTCCACTTCTTCTTTTCTACTTCAACTGCTTAGTGAGCTAAATAGCACCATCCTATCATCATTATCATCACTATTGAAAGAATGTTAAGATCAAACACTAGATCATCAATCAAAACTTTTGTCCGTCACTTGTCCCACAAGGAATTGAAATTCGGAGTTGAAGGTAGAGCTGCCTTATTGAAAGGTGTCAACACTTTGGCCGATGCTGTCTCCGTCACCTTGGGTCCAAAAGGTCGTAACGTCTTGATTGAACAACAATTTGGTTCTCCAAAGATCACCAAAGATGGTGTTACTGTCGCCAGATCAATCACTTTAGAAGACAAATTTGAAGACTTGGGTGCTAAATTGTTACAAGAAGTTGCCTCCAAAACCAACGAAAGTGCCGGTGATGGTACCACTTCAGCTACTGTTTTGGGTAGATCCATTTTCACTGAATCTGTCAAGAACGTCGCCGCTGGTTGTAACCCAATGGATTTAAGAAGAGGTTCCCAAGCTGCCGTCGAAGCTGTCATTGAATTTTTACAAAAGAACAAAAAAGAAATCACCACCTCCGAAGAAATCGCCCAAGTTGCCACTATTTCTGCTAACGGTGACAAACACATTGGTGAATTATTGGCCAGCGCTATGGAAAAAGTTGGTAAAGAAGGTGTCATCACTGTCAAAGAAGGTAAAACTTTAGTAGACGAATTAGAAGTCACCGAAGGTATGAAATTTGACCGTGGTTTCATTTCCCCATACTTCATCACCAACACCAAAACCGGGAAAGTTGAATTTGAAAACCCATTGATTTTGTTGTCTGAAAAGAAGATCTCCAGTATTCAAGACATTTTGCCATCTTTGGAACTCTCCAACCAAACCAGAAGACCATTGTTGATCGTTGCCGAAGATATCGATGGTGAAGCTTTGGCTGCTTGTATTTTGAACAAATTAAGAGGTCAAGTTCAAGTTTGTGCCGTTAAAGCTCCAGGTTTCGGTGACAACAGAAAGAACACCTTGGGCGATCTTGCCATCTTGACCGGTGGTACTGTCTTCACTGAAGAATTGGATATCAAACCAGAAAATGCCACCATTGAACAATTGGGTTCTGCTGGTGCCATTACCGTTACTAAAGAAGATACTGTTTTATTGAACGGTGAAGGTTCCAAAGAAAACTTACAAGCAAGATGTGAACAAATCAGATCCGTCATTGCTGACTCTCAAACTACCGAATACGAAAAAGAAAAATTACAAGAAAGATTGGCCAAATTGTCCGGTGGTGTTGCCGTTGTTAAAGTTGGTGGTGCTTCCGAAGTTGAAGTCGGTGAAAAGAAGGATCGTTACGAAGATGCTCTTAACGCCACTAGAGCTGCCGTTGAAGAAGGTATTTTACCAGGTGGTGGTACCGCTTTGATTAAAGCTACCAGAATCTTGGATGAAGTCAAAGACAAGGCTGCCAACTTTGACCAAAAATTGGGTGTTGAAACCATTAAAGCTGCCATCACCAAACCAGCTAAGAGAATCATTGAAAACGCTGGTGAAGAAGGTGCGGTTATCGTTGGTAAGATCTACGATGCCCCAGAATTCAACGTTGGTTACGATTCCCAAAAAGGTGAATTTACCGATATGATTGCTTCCGGTATCATTGATCCATTCAAGGTTGTCAAGAACGGTTTGGTCGATGCCTCTGGTGTCGCCTCCTTATTGGCTACTACGGAATGTGCCATTGTTGATGCTCCACAACCAAAGGGTGCTGCTGCTGCTCCAGCTGCTCCAGGTATGGGAGGCATGGGTGGAATGCCAGGAATGTTTTAAGAACGTCTCCAATGATACATACATATAATTTAAACATCAAGAAGATCTGTAAATAGTACAAATTGGTTTCCTTTTTTTTTTTTTTGCAAGTTCATTTCATTTAATGTAAGATTTTTCTCTTGGTATATGTTTTCACTTTTGCAGTTTCTCATCTCAGAAAGAATCCATTCGAAAAGAACTAAAAAAAGAAAAAAAAAATATTTGTAGAGAAGAGCTTGGTAGTTAGAGCAACAACCAAGTATCACATTACCAATATATTATACAAGACTATGAACAATAAACTCCATAACCTATGTTTGAAGATATAACGTTTCGAAGTAAGGACCATGTTAGGGCATCCAGGACGTCATTACAATTGCTTCGCAAATATGAAGAATTGAAGAAATATACTGAAATTTACAAGAAATCGAATAAATGTACAAAGTCAAAACTACGACGACATAAAACAAAAGTGTTGGAGATGCTACATCGGGAACTAGATAAACGATTGAAACCAGAGGAGACATACGAAATTTGGCATGATCTGTCGGATGTTTTGAATAAAAATGTGGCCAAGAGGATGAACAACAACAGCAGAAGCAGTAACAGGAATAAGAACAAAAACACGAAAAGCGTACTTTTGGAAAAGAATAATCATGATTCCATCATAAAGAAAGTGAATACTTATTTACAAAATCGAGAGCAAGAAGGAGAGGAAGCAAGTGACGAAGATCATGATCACAGATATCAAGAATACGATATTATCATGGGTAATAAATTAAACCAATTTTTGAATAATTTCGATAGTTCAAATCGTCTAAGCAAATCGAAATTTGTAATAGAAAGTAATGGATTCGAGATTCTACCCATTGAAGATGACAAAGACAAGAGTAAATCAGTATTCAACCATCATTTAAAAAATCTTACAAATCTACTACATTTACAAATCATGAAACAAAACTGGGCCATAGCATATAAGATATTTGGCATTTTGATCCGATTACCCCAAGTAGATCTACGTTCTATTTGGCCCTTAGGCATTGAAATACTATTACATATGAATGAAATTCATAACAACAGTAGCACCTGGAGTTTAAAAGTGAAGAAATTTTTCAATTATTTATCATCATTTTATCATATTTCCAATGTCAACGCAGCACAAAATATTAAAGGTAATAATCGAAGTAATGTGGCACCCGTATGGAGATCTGGAAGCAAGACATTAACCCCGGTGTACATAATCACATCATTGTGGCATTTATTTGTATTGCAAGATTATGATCTGGTATTGAATAAAGTGAATGAATTGATTTTGGAACCGCCTTATAATTTAGAAGGTGTATTGTATTATATTTCCAGTTTATGCTGGTTATGTAATGGGTTTAAAATTGTCAACGAGTGGAAGCAAGGCAATGAAGTGGAAAATGGTTTATCGAAATATCAAGTTTTAAAAGAGTTGGAAAAATTGGAAAGTGCAATTATGAAAAATTTAAATAAATGTACCGAATTGCAATTCTTATTCCCCAAAGAACAGATGGATAGTCAAATGAAGAGTTTGTTCGATGCTGTAAATGAGAAAGATGACCAACAGACAGTGAGTTCTAGCGAGCAAGAGGAAGAAGACGCATCAGAACATGATGAAGTAGCTAATGGGTCAGACGATCTAGATTGGGATGCCATCAGCTCGGACTCAAGTGGTGAAGATCAGCAAGAGGACAAACAACCCATATTCACTCAGCTTGACGATTTTAATGATAATAACTACAGTGACATAGAAGAAGAAGTAGGTGATGAAAAAGATGGCGAAATAGATGGACGCACTAGTCATTCTGGAACCAATGGTCATGATAGAGATGAACTACTGGGCTCATTATTACCTGATACTCAACCAATTGAACTAGCAGATACTCAAAGAATCGAACTACCAGATACACAACGAATCGAATGTAATGATGACGATTATGAAGAAGAAGAAGAAGAAGAAGAAGAAAACGATAGGAGATATAGCATTGACAATAATAATACTGGCTCATTTGATACTCGAAGAAACAGTTTAGAATTATACAGCACGAAGAGCTCAAGTATAGAACCAGAATTTAAACGAAACAGGAAACAATCGCAACAGGAAAGTCAACAAACTATGCTTGATTTTGATTTTGATTTTGATTTCGGTTCCGATTAAAAGTAAACAAATACAGATAAACTCATACACGCATACACAACCAAAAAAGAACAATCAAGTAGATTCATTCTAGATCGGTAAAAAAAAAAATACTTCAATCAAGGTAAATAAAATTAAATTATGTACTATATCGGAGGTGATTCTTTTGGAATTTCATAGACTTTAATATTACGGGTATTTGAAGCTTTCTCTTGTATTTTCAAATTTGCTTGATGTTGAGTTGAAATGTTTACTTTATAATTGACATCTCCTTGTTCTCTGTCTTCTTGTGTTGGTTTTTCTAACGGAAGAACTATCCAGCCCGGTGGTATCAAGGCATTCGCTGGTAATCTCATGGTTTGTAATACTGGAGTTGTTACAGAGGATGTCGTGCTACTTGACAATGAAGACGGTATGTTGGTTGGCTGTTGTTGTTGTTGTTGTATATCTCTCGACGAACCAGCAGTAGGTTCACCTGGAGTGGTTGATCCAGTTGCAGTTGGTGTTTGATCGTGAGCTAGTGTATTTTCATGGGGATTTGGTTGTCCTCCTTGCTCCTGTTGGTGACGTGGTGGATGTTGTGGATGAATGTTGTGTAGGAACTCATTGATTTCTCTAAAACCTTGCTGGAGATCTACATTCATTGGTGGATTAGGTACATTATTTTGTAGAACAGGAGGAACGGGCACATTTGCAGGTTGTGCTGGTTGTTGTTGCTGTTGTTGTTGTCGTTGCTGTGGGGTATGAGTAGTCATCTCATCAAATACCTTTCGTCTACACAAAGGACAACTATCTGATCTTTCCAACCAGTCTTTTAAACAACCTAGATGTAAAATATGACCACATTTTAATTTTTTAGCAGATCTTCTTGAAGATTGAGGTTTGTTGAATATTCTTTGATAATCTTCGATGGAATGCATATCTTCACGACAAATTATACATAAATTGTCCGATTCTTGCAAATCCGCCAGATCGGCATTTGCTAACTGAGTGTCCAATCTCTTTGATTTTTCAATGAATGCAAGCAATTGAGTAACTTCAACCCAAGTTTTCCTTATTGATGAATAGGTTCCTTGTAACATTGATAATGGCAATGATAGTCCAGAATGAACAGTTAATAAATAAAGGAATGATAAATATGAGATTGATGTCAATACCGAGGACACAATTTCAACTCCTTTTGTGTAATACGGTTTATTCTCCCATATAAGTTCTAATTCATCATCATCTTCATCATCCTCGTCATCTTCATCTTCGACATCTGCTTCACCCAAATTTCCCGATCGACCAGAATCACTCTCTCCATCTTGTACTGCGATTCTTTCTCCGTCTGCTCCCGCTCCCACTTCCACTTCCTCGCTTTCTTCCTCTTCCTCTTCGTCTTCTTCTACCATGTCATATCCACGTACCTCATTTTTCCTAATTCTATAGAAAACAATTTCATATATGCCCAATGTCAATTTCGCAAAATAAGTCAATGCATTCACCCCTTGCACCGCAAACTGGAACCCAAACAAGAGACAGGTGACCGAGTTTATCCCTTGGAAAACGTCATACACCAAAAATTTGGCCAATGCGAAATCAACGAGAATGAAACCCAAATTCAACCAAAAGTTGATCAGGAATGTGAAATGTTTAGCCACGTCAAACAAATCCACATGGAGCTCGTTATTATTGATCTTGTTTACAATCAACACATTCACATAGTCCAACCGATCAAACATTACAATATGGAAAAACTTAAAACTAATGCTCAACCCCATTAGGAACACATTCAAGATGATCGTATTGTCTCGCGTAGTCAAATTTAACAACAAGTTGATTGAAAATATAGGTAATCGTTCAAATAAATGTTCCACTTCAATCATTCGCAAGGACCCGAATATCAACACCTGTAATGCTTTATCAATCAGTAGAAATAGGAACACAATAACATTGATCAAGATCCCAAGTTTGATTCCATCGGTGAACTCAACTAGGAACATAACAAAATTGTAGGATTTCGATAGGGAATCATAGATCGACCAACTTAGTAGAGCCATGGTGATTGCGGAATAGGCAACTATGTATTGTTGAGTTCGGTTTATTAGCATGATTTAAAAAATGAACGAAATGATTTAGATAGGCCACAGTTTCCGTGGATCTCTAGTTAACAATTGAAACAAAAAAAAAAGAATGATGTGTTGGGTAGGTAAGAATCTCGTGTGATTGATGGTTAAATTGCGGTTGGCGTTGGGTGTGGTTGGAGAAAGATGTTGGGTTGTCCATAAGAAAAAAAAAAAAAAAGTAGGCGCACAGCAAGAGACACAGACAGAGAAACAGCGGGCAAAGTGTGTAAAAATTTCCCCCTAAATGAAAATAACTGGTACAAAACGTCTTGTAGTGGCGCGTGATTCACCAACACGTGTATTATGTATATTGGAGAATTTTCTACATCTTACACTTTTAATGTAATACATTAATACATGAAACAGATAGCAAGATAATCCATACTTAGTAATAATTGCAGTCTTTTTCCATTTGATTTAAACTAATGTGACAAAATTGTTTATATTGTCTGTAGAGAATAGTACATACTAAAGTGGACAAAATTATTAGTACATCTGTGCACAAAATTTTTCGCAATAGGTGACCAAATAGTTTCTCACTAATAATGTATGACAGTTTTGTCGCACCTTTTGCATTTGGTACAGGCAATAAATAAAAACGCCCTATTTAATTATAATTGGTATTCGGTACACAACCGATAACTAAACCATATATATAAAGTAGTAGAAATCTATATAGGGTTTATAGTGTTTTTTTTATAGAAATGTAACTATTATTCTTTCCATTACACAAACCAAAGAGGGCAGGTTATTAATACGAGTTTATTAGAGTTCATTTATTAAACAAGTCGACTTCATAATTAAAGAAATAGCCGCCCAAACAGCTGTCAAAAAAAAATGGCTGTAAAAAAAACACAGACAAATAAAAAGCATTCCCCTCTTTCAGTACACATGTAAACTGCACAAATTAAGTCTTTATTCCCGAAAACACAAACAAAATAAAATCTTCCCCGCTTTCAATCTACATATAAACTGTACACTCTATCTGTGTTATCAGAATTATCCGCCTGTACCAAAAAAAACAACTATAAAAGGAGATCAAGTTTCCCAAAAAAAAAAACTTTTTTACAACACTTTTTTCTACTTCTTTCTTGTTGTTTATATCAATACAACATCAATCCATCATCAATCATCGATATGAATGATAATAAATCATATCAAGATGTATAGAGTGAGTATACTTTTCAATTGAGTTTGTTTTAGAATACCATACTAACTTATAATCCATTTCCATTACGGCGGTTAAGCTGGTTTCCCATAATATCCATTCCCAATGTGGCGGTTAAGTTTATACCCAATAAAATCCATTTCCATTCCCAGCATGGTGGTTAAATTGATATACAAAGATACATTAGTGAAGTCAAATGGGAAACCAGAGCCTTTAGGAGATATCCACAGAAGAGTCGTCCAAAGAAGGTTTGACGCCACCTTGAACTACCTTGAGTAGGGTCCACAATTTAAAGGCGGTTGTGGGTTAGCGGTGGCTTTTCAACAAGGAAGTGACTAGTCACCACTTCCTTGATTTGTATATAGTATATAGGGTGGTGTGTAGTATATAGTTCGGATATAGGATGTATATAGGAAGGCTGGGCGGGCTGACTACCTGCCTAGTCTGGGCCCCCCGAGGCCATGGGGCGGGATGCCCCTAAATGGGGGGCCAGTCCGGGGGAAAAGTCCCCCCGGCCGCGCGAGCCCCAGAAGGAGGGGCTTGCATACTCCCTGGCCAGGGAGCGGGGTTCCCCCAAAGTGGGGGAGCCCGTGGCCCTGGCCGGGCCCACCCCGGCGCGCCGATTTGGCGCGATTTGGGGTGAAAACCGAGGGAGGGGGAACCCCGGCACGTCCAAAATGGGCGATTTCCGGGGAAAAACCAACCTAGGCGAAGCTGCTGATCGTTTATTTTCTAAAAATTACTCTAAATCATGTAGATAATCACGTGAAAACACCACCAAAACGTTGCAAATCTGACGTTGTTCGGAATATGTGTACAGATATGACCATTCCATTTTGATTGCGGTCTTGTTTCCGACTTGAAAGCCTTCAACATTTGTTCTTCCAAATAGGACACCGCAACATATGCACATCCAATCCATAAAAAGTCTCTCCCGCGCAATTCGAATTATATTAGTGTTAAATTGTACAACTTGATTAGTTTCATGAATGACTTTCTGTTATTTGAAAACACTGTTATGTCTATGCACTATAATGGTTGGTATTTGTTTTCCGTGTTGGTTGAGTATACATGAGTTCATTTCTGACGTTTATATTAGATATTGCTCCATGTTTTTTTTCCTGCTTGGTAAATACCAAGGATAGATAATAGTAAATAACGAGTAATTGATTCTCCTACAAATAGTTTGAAGAGCGTTGACACATTATTTTGAATTCAAGGTAAAAAGATTGTAATAGTAATCGCAAAATCAAAAGAATATATTTATTTCACTACACAAAAATGCTAGATAGAATATCTAAATGCTGGATTCTCCTTATCGGTTAAATCTGCAAACTCAAAATTCTCAATGTGACTCATGTCGACTTTTGGTTTAGCATTCCTTTTCTTGTTTTCCAAATAGTAAGAAATATAAATCACCACGATTGAAACCAAAGCGAGACTGCCAGTTATCACAATTGCGATTTTTGCACCCGCATAACCAGGAGCTTGTGAAGCAATGAATGTTTGTGGACCGACCAAGTTCCCAACACAATAAGCAATCAAATACATGGCATTCGTGGTGACTTTCTTTGTATGACCAGCGACATTGGAAGCGATACACGATAAGACACAGATGAAACCGACTGGTGCCAAGGCATAGATGTACAATCCTGCCAATCCGGCTTGTTTTTGCGGTGCAAATGCCAACAAACATTCTGCCATAAGGGTAACAGCCATAGCAAAAATTGCCATCAACAAACGTGATGAAATGAATCGTGATATATAAGCAAATAAAACACATCCAACTATTTCAACGGCTCCTTGGGGCATTTGCATTAATAATGATTCGGAAGTTGAAAATCCAAAATCTTCATTCAAAAGGATGCTTGCGAAACTCGTAAGTCCACCGTTGGGAATATTGCTGCAGATGGAAAACAATACGAACAACCAAGATCGATGATCTGTTAAAGCTTCAATAAACTGTGCCTTTTTAAAGTGACGATTTCCAAACCCCTGTTGGTTAGATCTGATTCTCTCAACCACCATGGCCTTCTCATGGTCATTCAAAAACCAAGCCTTTGCAGGGGAATCTGGAATGTGGAACAAAATCACGAATCCCAAGAACACTGTCAAGCAACCAGTGACAACAAACACTAATTTCCAAGCAGGTAAAGTGTAACTTGAATCATGGATATATAAACCATAAGCAATAGCCAGTCCAATAATGGTACCAATACCATTACTTGCAAACCACCAAGAAGTTCTAAGAAACTGTTCCTCCTTTTTGTACCATTGTGAGGTGATAATGGTGAAAGCTGGAGTGACACTACTCTCTAGCATACCCAATATAGTTCTCAAAGCGACAAATCCAGCGTAGTTAGGAACAGCATGTAAGGCTAGAATCATTCCCCACAAGATTATAAATACTGCCACGGTTTTAGTGACGGGGAACCTTTGTAATAACATTGACGCTGGGAATTCAAACACCAAATACCCCAAGTAGAAAGCAGTTGTTGTCCAACTGTACATGTCCCCTTGCATATGTAACTCGGTTCTCAACCCCAAAATGGAAGCGTAACTGGTAGTCAATTTATCCATAAATTGGAAGCAATATAACAAAGACATTACTGGCAACAAGAAGAAATCGATCTTCCAAAGTAATTTTCTATCAGCTTTTGGATCAAATTGGACTGCATCTGCCTTGTGATCAAGGGCATATTTCATAGCATCATCAACATCAGTTGTGATATCAACTTTCTTACCACCTGGAGATATAATAGATGTTATCACATGGGGATGTCTATCTTCAAGGTCTGCGTTGGTAAAAGAAATAATTGGTTCGATTATGCTATTTTTTTCGATACTGATTTTATCCGACATAGTAAGTGATTTTATTTATGTTGGTTATAAAAGTCACCACAGAAGAATCTCCTTGAGAAACTATTGCAAATACCAGTGTTTTTATATGTCTTGCAGAGGATCTTATTGGGAGGGGGAACGGAGGAGTCAAATATTTTACAACGGAATTTTTGTAGCATAATACCTCATACCGTTATCTTGTAGGCTCAGTTTGCAGAGAAACTTCATTGTTTTTTTTTTATTATTATTTTTTTATCTTTTGCAGTTCCCCATAATTTAGGTTATATTACATGACAAACAAGATAAGCAGAACGGAATTCATCTGCGGAACCGCAGTTCTTTTGGGTTTCCTTCTTCCCCCTCTTTGACTTCTTTGGTTTTCAACGAATTGTTGCATTTGCCAAGATATTATAATTTTTGATAGGTAATGAAGTGAAAGATTGACAGAAAACTTTTTATCTTCAATATATCTCCTATCAAAAATTACTGCAAAAAAGTTAGATAAACAGAGCACGGAATTATGTATGTACTTGATTGAGATAAGAAGGAACAGATCTTGCATTTTTGTGAAAAGAGGAAAACCGGTACAGGTGTTTGAAAAAAAAAAGCTATTCAACACAACCTATGAAATATACCGAGATTGTCAAAATACACAAAAGGAGCAGCACCATTTCCCTCCACACTAATGTTAAATTAATTGGAGAGACTTTGAGCGGAGTAATCAAGTATTTGCATATTCAAATAGTAAGTGGAACTTGTTACCATTTACAAAGTGCGAGTCTTGCTCTTTGATAGAGTAAATACCAATCTTTACTGTGGAGAAGGGCTTTACAAAAAGGGTAATATTTTTCACTTGAAATTGGTCAGGTGTGGAGACCGTGAAAATGTGACATCTATCTCACCAGGAGATAACTATAAAGCCGATTAAGCCTATGAAAAATTCCTATTTTTCCCGATCTTTTAGATTGCTGCGGATCGGTTTCCTAAATGAAAGATAAAGCCGTATTGGGTTTCGTATGAACGAGATGTAAATGCGCATATTCTCGGAATTGAGCTTACCCACACTTTTTTAAAGAGAGAAGAATTCTGGTCCTCAACTCCGGGTTTTGATTCATCTTCCAACACATTGTATGAAAGATATAACCAAGAAAAATACAAGCCAATCTAATTATGATATGTGTACAACAAAAAACGATAAGAATACTGGGCAAAGTTGTTCATCAAAGTTCTCCCTTCCAAGAAATGCAGCTTAGTAGAAATGAAGAGAGAAAAAGCATTCAGATTATGAGTACCAGCTGTTTTTTGGAATCAAATTTGCAGCCTATTCCTAATAATTATAATAATATTATTATTGTTTTTACATTTTTGTTCCCTCTTATCTTTGTGGTTTCCTAGGGCTGGAGCAAAATATAATAAGAGAATACAAATCAGTTCATCCAAGAACCAATAATTCATTCTAATACCATGCTTGTTTATTTACTGAATAATACTTTTCCAGTTGGTGAAAATCAAAATAACTATGAATAGAAACCATACCCACAACAATACATATCTAATTCTATCATACATCACTAACTGATTGTTTCTTTATTTCGAACCCTTCTTTAACACTAGGGATAGCAAGTACTTTCTGATACCAACCATGAACATGAGGATATTTAGTCTCATAATCCTTGAACGAAACCTCATCACCAATACGTTTAGCAACTTCAATTCTTCTATGGTTACCGACGGCAAATGCCACATCCACAAAGGTTAACTTATCACCGACGAACCACTTTCTATCTTTCAAATGATCATCCAATACCTTATAAGTAGTTTCAAATTCGTCCAAGATGGAATTCCAAACATTCACATCATTACCTTTCACAGCAATATAAACGTTGAATTGTTTCAAAGTTCCAGCAAATTGCGTTGCTTGGTAGAATAACCATTTTTGTTGTTGCCAATACTCTTCAGGATTAGTGGACAATTTGTAACTAAATTTCCCTTGGGTGTCATAAGTTTCGGCAAGATATTGTAAGATTGCATTACTTTCAACCAAGACCAAATCACCATCCACCAATGAAGGAATAATAGCGTGGGGGTTGATTTTCAAATACCAATCTTGTTTCAACTGATCTTTTGCTGGCCAGGAAAACATGTGGAGGTCATAAGGGATGCCTAATAACCTGATGAAAATCAATGGTTTACGACCATTACCTGTTGGTCCAGTGTATAATGTCAAAGTCATTGTTCAAGAGAAGTAATTGAAAAGTTGTAGCTAGTGAAAGTATCTGTTAGTAGTGGTGGTAATGGATGAAGAAGTTGTTAGGGGAATTGCTGTAGCTTTTATATTCGTAATTTTGGTGATTACTAATACAGATTAGCAGGTTGTACGAATTTCATTCAATGGAGCAAAAGAGCAAAAATGAAAAAGGGGAAAACGGAAGAAGAAGAAGAAGAAGAAGAAGACCTAATTTCGGCTGGGGGGAATCAACTAGCCGAACGAGCGGCAGCCGCACTTCCGCAATTATAAATAACTCGGTGTGGAGTAATATGATGCAATATAAAATTAATCAAAACAAAATAGATTCCAAGATAATTGACAATTGCAATGAATTTATAAATTACTATTTTCCACTCATCGATACTTCTGGTTCAATTGATCTATCGACAAACCTAAAACATGGGCTGAACATTAACATTTTTTTTTTGGCGCCGTTTTTTCCAACTCTATTTTTGTACTGTTTGATTTTGTTTCAGTGTCAACTAATTCGGGCACTTTTATTGCTCATAACCAAAGAATTACACGTGACCGATGTGACTAAGGAAAAGTTATACGACATCCATAAGGAGTTTCAAATACAGGTTAAAGAGAGAAACAGACTCAATGCAATTAGATATTTATTTGAATTTGATAGATACACGTTACGACATTTCTGGCTCAATTTACTTTAATTCAAAGCCTTCTTTAACCCCTGGAATGGTGAAAACTCTGTTGTACCATTTTTCCACATTTGGATATTTGATGTCGTAATCTTTGAATGACACTTCATCACCTACTTTTTTACAAACCTCAAGTCTTCTATGATGACCCACAGCAAATGCCAAATCGACAAAGGTGAATTTGTTACCCACGAACCAATCATTATATTTCAAATGATCATCCAAGACTTGATAAGTTCTAGCAATTTCCTTCAAGAATTTGGCCTTGATATGTTCATCATCACCTTTGGCTCCCATGTAGGTATTAAACAGCTTGATACTTCCTGCGAATTGAGTCGATTGGTAGAATAACCATTTATGTTGTTGCCAGAATTCAATTGGGTTGGTAGATAATTTATAACTGAAATTACCGTCAGTATCGTAAGTTTCAGCAAGGTAGAGTAATATAGCATTACTTTCTGGTAAGATCAATTCACCATCAACCAAAGTAGGAACAACGGCATGTGGATTCAATTTCAAATACCAATCTTGTACCAATTGGTCCTTGGCTGGCCACTTAAACATGTGGACTTCATGGGGGATGTCTAATAATTTAAGAAAGATCAATGGTTTACGACCATTACCAGTAGGAGCTGCGTATAAGGTTAACGTCATAATTGAAAGCTGTAAGTAAAGCCTGTTGTAGTTGTTGTAGTTGATCTTTTTTTTTTCTTTGTCAGTCTTTTCTTCGATGAGAGTAATTTAAATTACGAATACATCCCTCGAGGATGGGCATGTGGGGAGGCCACAGATTGTGTGTATATGTGAGAAGAAAAAAAAAAACCGTTTTGCAAGGGGAACTGCCGACGGATGTGTGGCTGCCGACAATACGCTTTAGTCCATGCAAACGGAAATATACGATGATTGCAAAAAAAAAAAAAAATTTAAAATTAAGAAACTTTTCTATTTAGTCTATAAAGTTACCCTCTTTGATGGCTATGACTTCTTCTCATGATATTCTTTCTTGCTTTCCAAATCCCACCAATTTTAATCCTTTTATCTTCAAAATTAACATATGGGAAATTAAAGTCATTGAGTTTACCACTCGAATCTTGACTCTTTTTCTTCTTCTGTTTTATGCAATTGAGTTTTAAATCAACTAGTTTAGGGTGTAATATTTCACAACTTGGAATTTCCCCATCTCCCTTAACTAAAATTACTCTATATCCGTCCTTTATACCCCGTTGTAATTTTTGAACCACTGAGTTTGGTGCATAAATGTTCATGTAACGACTCTGGGTATTTATACTGTGAATAATCAACAATCCGACAAACTCAAAATCTTTTGACGTAAATGCACTATCGAAGTCTTTTTGATTTATGAAATATGGATGATTTCTACCTGTTGGCGATTCCCCCCGACTGATGGATGATGGTTGTTGTTTGATGAAGTATACCCCACAGATGGAAACTTCCAATAACGAACAAACATTGAAATCTTTCGTTATATCAAAATTTAAGGTCGTGACTGAGTCTATTATTCCTCCTCTTCCCTCGTTTGTATTATTTTGTAAAGGACAATTATATGACAATTTCAAAGGTGAAACATCAAGCAACCTTTTAGAGAAATCAAAGCATCCGCTGTTGGCATTCGATTTATGGAAATACAACAATTTGTTAATGGATCTAATTTCAGACGCTGAATGTTTCGAAAGTTGATAAATCCCGGGGAGAATTTTGACATCATCATATTGCAAGTCTTGTAAAAGATACATGTTATCTGGATATTCCAAACTTAAATTATTTGAAAGTACGATTAATCTATCGGGTTGTACTAATTTTGTGATTTCATTTAATAATTCCTTGCCAAATCCTTTTATATAACCTGGAGTGTTAATAATCAAATGATTCTTACCATCATATTTGGAATATAAATCTTCAATGATTTTCATATATCGAGTAGGAGAATGAATCGAGCTGGTGAATCCAAAATAATGATCAAATCTTTCATGGGTCAGATTGGATATATTGAATCCGAATTGAACTTGGTTGATTTTGGAAAGGGATAACGTATAAGGATGGGAATATTCCGATTGTCCAGGATCCAAATCGAGATAATCGACTGATTTTCGAAATGGTTGCAGAAGTAATAATTCATTCAATAACGTTTTACAAAATGTTGATTTCCCCGTGTTTTTATTCCCTATGATCATTATTTTTAAAGGTTGATAATATTCTGTCAATTGGATTAATTCATCCATCCAGGAATTATTTATATCCAATCCACAAATACCATTTTTTTCTTGAAATAGAATCTCAAATGAATAATCTTCAAACAATTTCCCATTGTGAGTCCCATCTTCATTTTCTTCTTGTTGATACTTGACCAAATGTCTCAAAGATTTAGCAATATTCCCAATATTTTCTAATCCATTGTACATATTAATCAATTCAAAAGTTGACTCTCCTTCGTGATACCCTATAATTGGTAAAGATTGTGATTGCAAGGCGATCAAATCATATACTGCGGCCTCTCCTTCCTCTTCTGCTGAGGATAAGATATGACAATTGTTCAATTTCACATTTCCCTGGAGAATTTTAATTTTGCATTGTCCTGATATTAGGATATTTTCAAATGGTTCACGCAAGGTTATTTGAACAGAATTGGTCTGGAATAGTAGATTGTCCTCTCTGGGTATGAAATTTGATTGTGTGATCTTCATGGCTGGTATAATGGGTGTAGAAGTTGGTATGTTATTCTGGTCTTGATTGGCAGAAGGTAGCAGTAATCCTCCATATTCTGGGGTTTCATCCAGGTCGTCTCCATCCTCATCGGATGAGTTTGCTTGATACTGAACTAATCCATCGTCATCACCATCTTGCTCTTCTTCTTCACTGTTATTTAGCGTGCTGAATATGGATTCTGTGTTTGAATTCCCTTGGAAAGCAGCGAATGCACTCATATCCCAGTTTTTTTTTTGACTCAAAAACACAAGTTCTGTATTATCTTGTTGCTATATTTCCTGATCCAGCTTAAATTTTTTGTCTCTTTTTTTTTACTCTTTTGGTTTGGTTTGCGTGTATCTGTGTACAAAAGTTGAAATGTCGTATTTTTAAGGTTTCTGTCTGTCTTTTTTTTTTTTTTTCTGTTTTGCAATTCCAGTGTCACTTTTTCCTTGAGGTAAAAAGTTTTGCGACATTGCAAACAAATTCCTCCAATTTTCAAATATAGGTTACTTTCTTGTCTTTTGCTTTGTCGTGAAGTAATAAAAGCTTAAAAGTTAAAATAAACTGGCGATAAATATCTTAATGGAATTGGAATTCCACAATAGGTGCAATACAACAATATGTCACATTCTAGGTTTTCTTTTTCCCATTCTGGCCAAACTTGCCTAATATCCGTCGCGTGTATGAAATTTCGGAGAATTAATAAGCACTAAACTCCAAGAATTGTCATAACCATCTGCAAGAACTAGTTAGCGTTTATTTTCTTCTCTAATGAAACACAATTTAGCTTCATTATCATATGATTGGTATCCCTTAAGAAGCCTCACATATCATCAAGACACACGCGTGCTTGTGTATCACTGCAAGACCATATTCAAGAATGTTACCTTTGACTTTCTGTGTCATTTTCTAATCATCATCGTGTCTATAACCTCAAATATAACCACGCACTTAAGTTTGCCCCAATTGGGAAGTCAAGCGTGGCTACTTGGTTAACTAAATCGGCATCTCTTCTTGAACAGATTTTTTTTAAACTTTTGATTGTCGTTTCGATGTTTAGACTTTTTTTTTTGTGCCATTCGATAGTAATAGCTTAATAATAATCAAAAGTAGCTTTACATCCGATGTTACAAGGAAGAAAAGCAAACAAGTGATGCTCAGATACTGTTAAATTTGATTGTGTTGACAACGATTTGGGTTGCTATTGTTTTAGAAAAGCATCGACGATCTCAACAATAAAAAAAAAACGCAAATTAATTGATGAAATCTTGAAACATGCAATCGCTTGTGTTAACTGCATATGGTTGCGCAATTTATCTACGCCCATCAATAAAACACGATGAGAACGGCATTATGGTTTTTGTATTTATGATACAATGGTTATTCCCAACAACAGCATTGTAGTTTGTTTTGCTTTGGTGTTAAACATTCTTGTATTGTGTTTTCGGGGTTTAATGGGTTATGAATCAATCGCAAGTTCATGCGAAAGAAGAAGAGGGTTATGAGCAAAATTCTTAATAACCAAGTTTCCGGAAAAAGAGTTTATTCCCGACATATTTGTTGATCGTCAATCTTTTATAAGCTTTTTTTTTTTTTGTAATCTATTTGGCAATGCACAATGACATCAACAATGTTAAAAAAAAGTTGTCAATATCACCACAACACATAAACTAACTGTAACCGGGAACGATCGAATCAACCACAAAGAACGACATTTTCCTCTTCGTGGAGTATTTTTGCCCTGTATATTGTTGTTTTGTAACATGGTCCTAACAATTACTACCCCTATATTATCATAATTTTTTTGTAGTACTTTGTCATTTAGGATGATTTGCATACCTGCACTAGAGCTGCAACATCCGGAAAAAGATTGCAAAAAAACATTTTCCATCTTTTGTGAGCAAGATAATTTGAATCTTTCTCATTGGTTCACCACTAACTCTGCATCATCATCATCATCATCGTCATAAGATCATACTTATTATAGGGGTAATTTGTATGTATAAATAGGAACAGGTGTATTTATTTTTTTTTTTAATTTGTCCGGTTTTTCCCGTTTTCTGTGAGATTTATCTGCCAAAATAAAATATTGGATATTGTGAAATAATTAAAAAAAAAAAAGCAAGACGACGATCATTTGCTTTATGCAAAATAGATCGGCAAAAATAGATTGATAATAGAAAAAAATATCACGAGAATGCAAGTATTTGCTAAATGGAACGAACACTAGCTAAGTCTACCAGTCATCATCAAAATTAATGCAAGATCATGTGATCTGAGGGTTAATAGCTGAAAGATTAAGAATGAATTTGAGCAAGAAGAATAATATAGTCAGCGCACAAGAAATTGCAAAGGAATTTAGTGGGATGATTGCCACAACGCATCAATCCATATTCCTTATGGAACCCATTAGAAATACAAACCCCGTTCAGAAAAGAAAATACAAGCCAATTTTTTGAAAGATTTACTGGTGGAAAAATTACATGCATGCAGTGGAAATGAATATATATAATAATTACTGGCTTCGGAATGGCTGATTTTATTATTTTGAGTATTATTTCTACCTTCTTCTTCTGTGAGAAAACTGCCAATGAAATAGTCAAAAGACCTACACATTAAAAATATCAAATCAAGTTAAAAAAAAAAGAAAGCCAGTTTATCTAGCTCTTTTTTAAGCTTTACTGTCTAATATTCCTTCCCCCTCCTTTGTGAAACTATCCATGGGATGATTCTTCCTCATAGCCTGTTTTTTTTTTTAGTCTTTTTAACCTTTTTAGTCTTTTCTATTCATCCTTCCTACCCCTCTTCTTTTCTCACTCTGGAGCAATCGTGATCGTGTAGGTGACATGTAGCGATGGGTCATCAACCATGGAACTACAAGAACAACAACGAAAGCAACAACACTATTCTAACTTTAACAAACAAGAGGATAAACTTTATGGCTTGGTTGAGATATTCTTCCTCTCAACCCCTCTCCTTCTTCTTCATTGTCCTTTTGTCTTTCTATTTGCCTCCTTTCGGAATTCATTGCCGCAAAAACCTATATTCCTTGCCTCAAGTATGTTCATGCCTCCTCCTCCTCCTCCTTCCTTCCTTCTTCCACTTCCTCCCTTCTTTTTATTTTCCTGATTATATTGTTTTTATAATGATAATGTGAATATCAATTGATGACACCATTGATATAAATGACGTTGTTTTTGATATTTTTGCCCTTTACTCGTTAAAAACATCGCACATAGCCACCGTTGGTAAAATAACCCAAACCCGAAGAAACATATTTTGTGTGAGTGATACACAATACCAAATAGACGACATTTTTCGCCTGTTGGATTGGAAAATTAACACACCAATGACAAAATAAAATATTATCGGTGTACACCATCCTTCCTCTTATTCCCATCTTTTCAAAGATTCTATAGCTAGTATTCCAAGAAGCCGAATGACTCTGTGGTGGTAGGAGCAAGTATCATGAGTAGGGGTTGGCACTCACTGCAATGGTTAGTATAGTTTCTGGAAGCTGAAGGATATTATAGAAAAAGGTGTCAATAAAAAAAAAGTGTGTGTTTACCAACTTCGGGTATCGGAGGAACCCGCATCCCCAGTTCCTTTTTTGGCAGCCTTCATACATGGCTCTTTATATGGTATGATATTGTATTGTATATTTCGGTAGATCTGTACTTACAGTTCTTATTGTGGGTCAAGAGAAACCTTTTGTAGTTGTTTCTATCCAACAATAAAGATTCTTTCCCCTGAGGTGTTGTTATAGTATGGAAACTATCAAGAAAGACTAAAATCTGGAGTAATATTATAAGTTCAGCAAATAAAAATAAAATAATAAAATAAACTTTCATCCAATTCAGCCTAGAATAGAATATTTCCCTCATTAAATCATCCGATATCTTCATTTTTTATAGATTCCACTCGTTTATAATAAATGAAAAATAATAGAACAAATGAAATAACCGAGAGAATGACATATCGCTAAAAATTAAAAAAAAATCTTATCATGATCGTGATCGTCTTCATCGTAGTTGTCGTCATCATGCAAGGCCAATTACTAGATAAAATTAGCAAGTAAAATAGATGGTTTATGAAGGCAAGGTATAATAATAAAGAAAGATTAAGAAGATGAAATTTTCACCCCAACTTTGTATGAAAAAAAATGGAAAATCGAAAAGAAACTTGTTCACCCTTTGTTCAATTGCGTTTTGTCAGTTGCGTTTTTTTTGCTATCGTTTTGGTGATGGTTAAGTTACCACGGCTTAGCTGGAACTAATCAAAAATAATGTGAATGATCTACAAAGGAATGAATGGAAACGAATAAGTTTCTATTAATAACAATAATAATAATAAAGCGAATATAAGAAATCAGTAATCTGAAAGAAAAAAGCCCAGTTCTAGATCATTTAACATTTGACAAGAATAGAACCCCCTCCTCCCCTTCATGTTTTTTAGTGCTTTGTTTATTATCATCTTGAATGGCGCAAATATGTGTATTTTTTTCGTTAACAATGATGGATAACTTTAAGTTTGGTAGATATTATATTATATGATATTGTCCACCACCAGGATGATATTTTAATTTGGATTATTTTAGTTTGGTGGCTTTACTCTTTTGTTCTTTAAGGCAAGTTAACCCTATTTTTTTTATATAGCATAAAAAAAAAAGAAACAGTGTCGCAAGGAGTCCTTGTCTTTCCCAATGTCAAATATTCCATGCAGGTCACTGGATCCATCGCCAAGACGAAGGAGGAAGGGAGAAGGTTGCCTGTGGAAGTACTAAAAAGTAGCAAGTACCCTCACATTGTGACGTGTTTCATGACATTGGGAGAGAGAGAAGACAAAGGAAGCGCTAAGAAAGTTAAAGCAGAGGTATCGAAAATGAATAAAAATTAAGCTAAGATGCAACATATTGCTGACTTGTCTTTCCAGCACAACGGAATGGTTAGATCGGAGCAAATTAGCTTGCAGTTCCTCCTGGCCATGGCGATGGTTGTGAGTGATGTGGTGAAGTGGTGGTTTTTGTTTCCCCCCTTAAAATAAATACAAATCAAAAAAAGAGTGCAAAAAAAAAGGGGGTGGAGCAAGAAAATAATAGTGAAGAAATTTTGGTAGTGGTAGATTTCCGCAGCAACAACCAACGACCAACTGCTGATACTTGATTACGAGCCAAACAGGTGACAACTCTCTCTCTCTCCCTCTCTCTTTCTGGCACCCAGCACTTGGCTTATAATATAACTCAGTTAATCAAGTACAATAGCCATGACTGAATCATTGCCTGTCCGTATCTCATCTCTCATCACATCACATCTCATCACATCACCTCATATCTCTGTCCCCTACTGTTTTTTTTTTAATTAAATTTATGTAGTCAAATAAGGTACCAAACATATAAATTCCAAACATAAAAGAATAATATGCCTAGGTGTTTCAGTTGTCAGTTAGTTCCGTTTCATGAATAATAGTGGTATTGTTTGTTGCATGGTTCTTACGACAATATGTAGTAAATCCTTTTTCTATTATTAACCCCCCTACCACAAACCACACATTCTCTTCTAAAACAAAAAAATCTTGCAAGTCAACAGGAGTTAGTTTGAACTAGTTCCGTATCTCTGGCAATCACTAATTACAAAACGTAAAATAAACCAACCAAGCAACCAAAAAAAAAAAAAATACATGACAGTTGACGAGGTCATACACCTGTGTAATTTTTTTTTTGCACTTTTTTCACTTTTCATTTTCAGTTGAAGAAAATCACTGCTTCGTCATCGTCTTGTGATTGCATGCTATAAATAACAACATCATATATAATCTCCATTACCAGAAAGACAAACCCGACCATTTGGGACACCATACATAACGTTACATATATAAATAATTAATAATTGATATTATATTCCCTTTTTTTTTTTTGCCCTTTTGCCCTTTCGCGGTGCAAATTGTTTCCTTTGGGTCGGTTCTAGAAAAAAAAGATGGGGGGGGGGAGGGTCAGATTTTGGGGCCATTGTCTTATTTTCTTTTTCTTTTTAGTTGTTAAAAAATTCGACATTGGTTGTGTTTGTGTCAATGTCGCGTTAATTATTATCCTCAAAAAATCATTCATGCTTATGTATAGTGTGGTATATGTGTGATGCATTACGTGATAATTTCTATTTAACTCAAAAACAAGATATACGACATTTTCAGGAGATTTCTTTCACCAGACGAGACCGTGGCCAGCGGAACTGGAACTAAAAAAAGTGGAATTACAAGCGGAAGAAGAAGAATGACGCTCTGGATTTTCTTATTTTATTTTGTGGTATTTGATTGTGTAATATGAGTTAAGTTTCAAGAAGCATATTGTGTTATTTGTTATTCAGTTACTTGCTTTACTTTCATGTACATTCTTCCTCTTCCATGTTCTAACAAGAAGGAATTTTTGGGTGTGTCACAAAAGGTATGTGTGTGTGTGTGTGTGAAGGTTTCTTACATGAATGGAATGCAATGGGAGCAGTTACAGATTTTCTATGAAAGCAAAAACAGGAAGTGAAATTTTTTTTTTTTTTTTTTGCCTTTTCTTTGCTTCTCCTTGTTCCTTGTTTTATTTCATTATTATTTCAAATTATTATTACTCCTGTTATTATTTATTCTTCCTGTGCTTCTTCTTCTTGTTAAATAATTAAAATTCTTTCTTCTTTCTAATGTAATAGACACTTTGACCTTTTTTTCAGTTTGATTATATAAATACTTGCTCTTGTTTCATCTTCGATTCTTTTTCTTTTTGTTTTTTTTTCAGTTTTCCTTCTTACATTTAACATTTGTATTTATCTTTGCATTTTATATTTGCATCTAATTTTTCCAACATCGTTGTACTCATCAACATAACTCATCAACTCATCAACAGGTGGAGACCTAATACACAGTTTCTAATCGTTCATCTATCCTCCTGTCGTTTACCACCCACCAACCAACCCCATCCCCATTAAGGTTTTCCTTTTTTTTTTTCTCCTTTGGCGTTAATTTCTTGGTTCCTTAAATCAACAACACGCCCATTCACACCTGACATCATCGTCTCGTCTCGTCTTGTCTCGTCTACAGAAATTTTTTTTTTTTTTTTCCTTCCATTCGTCGTATCACCTTCCAACCCCAGGCCCCACTCATTTTCTTCAATATTTAATTTAGAGTTCCTACGGCCACATATCTAAAACTGCCTCCTATTAAAAAAAAAAGAGTTTACAAATATCAGGAGCATCCAAAATAGAACAAAAAACTAAGAAGGAATTAATATTAGAAAGAAGCAAATTTTCGTCCCAAAGTTTAACTTGAAACTTCCTTCCTGTTTTATCCCCCTTTTGTATAACATTCCCCTTAAATTGTGGTCTATTTTTTTTTTAGTGACCTTCTTTTTTTCATATTTGATAAATCGACAGTTACTCCTGACTTTTGAATTTGAAAAGAAAGTGTAATTAGGTTGGGAATTATCATAGCAAGATTACTAATACAAACAAGAGTCAGATCTATTTCAATTACAACTACAACCTGAGTTTTTAATTGAGATTGGGAAAAAAAGTAAGAATCAAAAAGCGTGTCTCATTGTGTCATTGTGTCGTTTCGTCATTTGTCGTTTGTCATTTGTCGTTTGTCGTGTGTGTTACATTTGTGTGCCTTTCTGTACCTCATTTTCAGTGACAAACAAATTTTTCTTTTGGTTCTTTTTTTTTTTGGCTTTTTTAGATTAGAGGAGAGGACTGCATTTGGAACAGAATTTAAATTCTACTATTACTCCTCCCTTGTTTTACTTGGCTTGGCTTGGCTTGTGTTACTTGGCTAATCTTTAATTATTATTTTTTTTTGAGTACTCCTGGTGCAGTTGCTGCTTTATTTCCTTCGTGCCTCCTGCTACCTTCCTTCCCCCAAGCCTATTTTTTTTTGCCCTGACCCCTCGCAGTGGAAATTTTTTTGTCTTATTTTTTTTTTTTTTGCTTTTCCTTCTTCCTTTAACTTTGTTTCATTGAATTTCATCCAGTCATCAACTTTCATCACCAACTCAAAACAACCGACTAAAAGGAATTCACATCATTCACAGTTTAAACAGCAATCAGCAAATACAAATACAAAGATAAAGACCACCACATATCCCATTACCCCCATTCATTTACTCTCCAAACCAACAGGAGAACTAAACATTAAATAAGGGTGTCACGTTCCGTTTTGTTTTTTTATTTTTACCATACAAGGAAAAATTTGACAACCAACTAACCAAAAAAAAAACAACGCAAGTTTGACAACAACTTTATTAATTGAAGATAGTAATAAATATTGACAACCATATCTATCATCACCACCATGTCGACCAACACTCAGATATTCCATAAAGAACAACACCCACATCCACACCCACAACCTGGACAACCACTACTCCACCACAGCCATAACCATAGCAACGGTAGTAACAGTCTACCACCATTGCCTCCTATACCTCCTCCTCATTTACCTCCATTGTCACATACTGCAAGCGCAACTCCCACTGCTTCGGCAATACCTCCTCCTGCCATACCGACTTCGGCATCTTCCCAACAATATTATGCCTTGCCTGCCTTGCGTGCTCCTCCTCCTCTTAATGCCATTTCTACTGCAATCAACTCCTTACCTGCATTGACCCCCACCATGACCAATGCTACCCATTCAACCATGTCCTCCAATTCGTCTGCCGAATCAATAGCTTCTTCCAATTCACCAAACTCCATAACAAAACCAAAATCAAAACGATCTAGCAAAGGACGAGTGTTCCAATGTACAGGATATCCAGGTTGTAATATGTCATTCACAAGAAGTGAGCATTTGGCTCGACATAAGAGAAAACACACTGGAGAAAGACCATTCACGTGTCCTTATTGTTCGAAAAATTTTAGTCGATTGGACAATTTACGTCAACATAAACAAACTGTCCATGCTTATGAAACCTATTTAACCAAGGATAATGCTGATAGTAAGTTATTGATTGAAAGATCGAAAACGAAAAAGAAGTTGAAACAGCAAGAGAAGAAACAACAACAGCAACAAGCGCAATTGAAGGCACAGGCACAAGCACAGGTTCAACAACAACAACAACATCACCACCAACATCATCATCATCATCACAGTCATCAAGCACAAATTCAAAGTAATCAACAATTTGGATATGGCTTTCAACCTCCGTTCCCTCAATTCCATAACAATAGCTCTCCATATTATACTACTAATGGCAATGGTAGCCCACAGTATACATCACAAACAGCCACACCACAACAACCATCAGCAATTGGCATTCCTCCTCCTCCATCACAATTACCACCTCCACCTCCAGCACCAGTATCCACTCAAGCACAACCACCAGTACAAGCACAGTCACTTTCAAGTTCAGGTAGTTATTTCGCCCAATATAGACAAACTTCACCATCATCATTGGGTAGTGGTGCATCCACTCAACATTCTTTAACTTCCTTGCCACCACCACCAAAAATTTCGGCCCCATCGTCCAAACCATTACCACCATTGCCTCACCAGGCTGAAGGTGATGCCATCATACAAGGCGGTTTAAGAATACCGGATCATTCATTTAATCCAAAGAGAAGACCCGAACCATTGTCATTGCAACATTCTAATCATTCTGGAGATAATATGGAGAATGCACCTTCAATTGTCAATGGGAACAATTCGTCAATTATGCCGGATGCAACATATCCTCCACCTCCTAAGTCGGCCACTTCTGCAGCTTCAATGACTCCGAATTTGGCAAGTCCTATTTCTCCGTTGTTTCAACAATCATTCAACCATCTTGGCAACGGCACTAAGAATGGCAATATGGGCGGAATTAACAACGTCATCAACAGTGCCAGTGCTGTTGGCGGAGGAAGTAATCCCAGAGCTTCTACAATCACCACATCTTCGGTTTCGATTAAATCACCGATGTCACAAAATTTCTCAATTATTAGCACGTCATCAAATTGGACTAATAATACCACTAATAGCTTACCATCGGTGAATAACCTACCTCATCCAAATTGGGGGACCGGAAGTGGAAGTGGAAGCGCAAGCGCAAGTTCTGTGTTTAATAAATCATTCCATGAGAGACAAAGTTCTGGATTGAGTGATTCGATACTGGTGTATTCCAATAAAGAAGTGAAGAGTAATTGGTTGAAGGGAGTATTGAATGATGAAGAGAACAATAATAGTAATGGCAAAATCACTAAAGATGAACAAGGAGGAGATGGTGGTGATTCCATGATGATTGATAAAGAAGATGAAGAAAAAGATGTTTCAATGGGTTACACTGCCACTGCCAATAATACGAATAATTCAACATCTACAGAGATTATGGACCAGAGCATTAGGACATCAACGCCTTCGATCAATTCCGATCATTCCAATGAAACTTTGCATGCTACAGCAGGTGTTTTGAAGAAAGAAAGCAGCATTCCACAAGTGATGGGTGTTAGTGCTCCTACAGTTCATGTTTCTAAAAAACCCACGATCAACAATTTAATATCACCAACCCCCAATGAAGCCATTGCGATCAAAGAGGAGTAATAACTAATAGCTTTACCCATTCGTTGAATCTACAACTGAATGAAAACCTCTCCTCAGGTATTTATTTTTTTTTAATTTACTTTTATTTTATCCATCATCCTGAAAAAGAATTTTTTTTTATTTTTTGTTTCTTTCAATTTCAATTTTAATTGTTTATTTGTTTGACATTGTTTATTTATTTATTTATTTATTGGTGGATGTATAACTGTTTTTTGTTGGGTTTTTAGGAAACACCAGAGCAAATTGTGTATGGCTATGATTCTATATATCGATGTGGTGTTTGTCTGTCTTGTGTAATACTAATATTTTTTTTAATACAATTTTAATTATTTATGAGAGAGAAGAGATACTGAAGTAAAACTAAAAAGTAGATAAATAAACAAACGTAGAGAAATAGAAACAGAAAGCTCGTAAGTTGAAAGATTGCTGAAATGGTTACTAAAAAAATATGCAAAATAGACGATATATGTACAGTTATATGTACGAAACGAGTATATTGAATACTATTCGGAAAACCTGAAATTTTATCCTGAATTTATCATACTGATCGTCTCTCACTCTCTGTTTCCCCTGTACATTCTGATGTACGTTGGTTCCTTGCTTTTTTTCTTTTTGAAAACTTTTTTTGGGTATTTAAGATATTTCACATTCAATCTCTGTTAATATACTACACATGCACAGGCGGTATAGGCGGTATAGGCCTTACAGGCACACAGGTACAGGGACACATGCACAGGCACACATGCACATACAAACAAACAATGTATGTTGTACACAATCTTTTTCCAAGACTTGAAACAACAACAAATAAGCATTACAAGCACACAACAATTCAATTCAATTCACTAACTCAAGTACAAAAAGGAAATTATATTAAATGTTTCAGAAAGTAATTCCAATAAAGAACAAAAAGGAAAAAAAAAAGGATCTACAGATATTTAAATTTCTGGGCGCAAATCACAAAAAAAAGAAAACAGGACCTAACCAAGCCAAACCAACCCAACCCAAACCAAGTAGTATAGTTACAAAACGTACGCAAGATGACGACAAGAGGTGACTAATATCACAAAAGAATAATTAACCGATCGATCTTTAATAAGGTCATGTCGGGTTTTATCAAACAAACTTTGTTTTTTTTGTATGTAGATGGTATGATCTTTTTTTTTTTTTTTTTTTTCCTTCTGAGTTGTTTCAGTTTCATGACCCTCATAACTTAATTCACACAATGCAAACAAGACTCAAATTAGTTCAGGAGTGGAGTGATTTGAAGTGTGACTTAAAATTTAAAGAGATCATTAAAGAATAACTACAAGGACAAGAAAAAAAAAACAGAGAGGGGATCACAAGAAGGAAGAGAGAGAGAGTGAGGAACTGGGAGAGAGAGAGAGAGACAGAGAGAGAGAGAGATGATCATTGATTCTAGAACAGAACGATGTGTTACTATATTTAGAAATCAACCAAAGAAAAAAGGGCGCCAAAACAGAAAAAAAAAAAATAAAAACCCCTTATCCCACATCACTTTTTTATTTCTTTTTTTTTGTTTTTTTTACATTTGTTTTTGCTCTCTATGTTTTTGTAGTTTGAATAAAGTTTTGTGGTGACGATGAGCATGATCATGAGTAAGAAACGAGACGAAAAGAAAAGAACAGGCACAAGGGAAAACAAGGCAACATGAGAAAAACAAGGAAGACGTGGAGTTATGCAGGAGAGAAATAGATAAAAAGGAACGAAATTGGAAGCAAAATAGAACCAATATGTCTTTACTAGTACATTTATGCAAGGTATACAGATTTATAGACAGATAACCACGCAGAGAAAGTGAAAAAAAAAAAAGAACCTGAAATTGTGAAAGTGAAAAATATGAAATATGGAATCTTAAAGAAAAGGTAAATCTTAAAGACAAGGCAAAAACTCTTTTTAAGGCACAGACAGACATATATCATATCATCACATATCATCTCTCCCCAAATGAGGGAATTCCAGTGAGATTGGTAAAGTAAAAAAAAAAAAAAAAAAAAAAAAAAGGAGGGCAGGTAGGTACGTAAAAATGTCGTACCGTCATTTTGTCTACTATGCATAAACATGTATACCTGGTTATTCTTTATGTATATTAAGTTAATATGTAATCCTTAAAGTATGGAATTCTATACTAATTCGGAATTTCGGCATTATGCATTACTCATTAAACCAAATGCTAAATCGCGGATATCTGTATTGTGTATTCTTTAATCATACCACCAGATACCCCAATAAGGATTGTACGAGATGAATGATGATGGACTGTTGAGTCGCAAATTTCACTGTATTTAGACAAATGTTGCAACGACAACAAACCCTCCCCTCTCTTCAATCTGATTACATAAATTCACATACGGTGCTATTTGATTATATGTATATATATATGTATATGTATATGCATGACCCAATGGACTTGCAGATATTTCCCAATTCGGAAGCTTAGAAATGACCAACACACCGCGAATCTTTTTTTTCTTTATGGGAATAGTTGGGTTGGTCCGATTCCGCAACCCCACCCGCCACCCCACTATTCTATCCCGCTCTCATCAACTACGATGAATAAACTCCTAGTGGCATGTTTTATTATATTTTGGCATACGATGGTAGTTGTGTATGTTTACTTAAATGTCTACGTAATTTGAAGATTAAGGAAATATCTTGAAATGAATTTCATGGTGTTAACGGTGTTAAGTCCCAGGCCTTATTTTTTTTTTTTTTAATCTGTGCTTTCTTCTACTTATTGATAGGTTTTTCTTGGCTTATTTGGTATTTTTTTTTTTTGGTCCCCCTGTTGATGTTAATTGCCATTTGTAGAATTATGTCTATCTTAAATTCCAATTGCGTTGCGCGTTGCTCGTTGCGCATTATATAGAACACGTATACTAATTAGGTGGATTTTTGATACATAATCTATAATGAGCATTAGGTTACACGTAATAAACTGCATGATGAGAAGTGGGAAAGCAAGCATGGAAAAGTTTTACTTCAGCTGGGTTTTGAAACTGCACAACACTCACTAACATAACTACAAACCAGCACATGTAATATCATGTAATGTCCAGGGGCGGTTACGACATATATTGGTGACAACACACATACATACACACACACACACACACACACACACACACACACACCATTGCCTCATGTGTGTCGGTCTGTCGACATTATCAATTTTATATTTTATCCCATACTGCATAGGACGGTTGCATGGGCAGTGTCATAAAAAACGACATTTTTCTATTCCCAAGTTTCACGACACTGAACCCACCAATGTCTGTACGACTCGGACTCACACTGTGTGTCGATGACTACCTGTATGACTAACCCAAACGGTTTCAGATCCTCTCAGTGTTCAAATAATGAAATAGGTTTACATTATTTATTCATTCATTCATTAACTCACATAATATTTTCAATTTATCAAAAATTTTCCAGACGAATTTAACATACGTTAAATAATCATGATATATTTCTTCATTAATCACATCATTTTTCAAATCTTGTAATTGAGCAATCATTTCATTCTTCTCATCCAATATCTCCCCAATCAACTCCCTTAATCCAGGTAATAATACATTCATGATCTCATCGTGATACTTGTTCAATATTTTATTCAATTCGATGTTCTTATTTCTTTTTTGAGTTTGAATTTGTCTTAATCTTGATATATCCTTCTCAAGTAGTTGTCTGTATTGTTGCACATTTTCAGATGAATCTGATGAGCTTTGGGGTAGGTTGTATTTCTGTTCAAGGAGATAATGTAATGGATCATTGAATTCATCTGTGGTTGCTATTGACGACTCGTTGGTGTTGGTGATGGTTGACGATAGGGAATCTATTATGGTTTGATTTTGGGTGATTTCATTGGTGATTTGGTTGACTGCATCAATTAATGGGTTTAAGTTCTCTGTTTTCAATAGGAAATAATAATTCGTTAATGGATATGACGTTGGATCTGGCATGGTTGGTGGTTGGTAGTTGATAGCAAGGGTTTCGATATTGATTTTTTTTTTTGTTTTTTTGGTGTTGCAATTTTTTAAGCTACGTTAGAGCAAAATTACCCACGTGACTTGAATTGTAAAAAAAAGGTGAAAAATATATATATATATATGTATAAAAGAACTATAATAATTGCAAAATAAAAGAAAAAGCAAAATAATAAAAAATAAAAATATTAACAACGAAGAAAACAATTAAAAAAAAACTCTACTATCAAAAAACAAAACAAAACCACACTAAATCAATTCATCATTATCAGTCATTAGCAGATCTTTCACTCTTCTTCTAGACTCTTTTGAAGTTTTCTTTCTTGTTTTTGTTTCTTCATAACTTGTTTCAATGCCACACTATCCAACGGATCCAATAATTCAAATGAACATAATAAATCTTCCAGTACCCCCATCACTGCTCCCCAATTATCGAATTCCCCACAATAATTAGGTGCAGAAAATACTGTAACCAAAGTTCTATCATTGAAAAATTCATATCCATCTTCAACAACCATATGAGCCCGACATACCAAATCGAAATTGAATTTACTTAAAAATTTATTTATGGCAACTTTGGAGAAGACATACGACACTCCTCTTTCATTATCTTCCCATTCATTAATTGTATCAGCGGGGTCCGACCATAGTAAATCATTCAATAATCCGAAATCCGGTACATCTGTGGGTCTTGCTATATTTCTTATTTCATCCATGGAATTCAACACCGGTGATAATCCTCCATGCACACAAAATATTTTCCCGGCAACGATGGCAGCTATAGGTAACGTATTAAACGTATCAATAAATAATTTCCAAGTTTTGATATTACATCTTCGTTTGCATTCATCGTAAAAGCCATACACTCTGGTAACATTAGCACATTCGTGATTTCCTCTCAATAGGAAGAAATTCTCTGGATATTTGATTTTATAACATAATAATAATAGTATAGTTTCTAAGGATTGTTTACCTCTATCAACATAATCTCCTAAAAATAAATAATTTGTCTTTGGAGGGAACCCACATTTGGAGAAAATACGTATTAAATCCAAATATTGACCATGAACATCACCAACAACTTTAACTGGCGGAGATAATTCTAATAATGATGGTTGACTTAAAAAAATCTCCCGTGCTGAAGAACATATAATTTCAATTTCGGAATTTTTCAAACATACATTTTTCGTTCTTTTGGTGTAGGCTGCATTGATTAATTTATCTATCCAAATGTCAATTTGTGAACTGGTTGTTATTGATGATGATGTTATTGAAGTAGTTGTGGATTGTTTCTCTATCGTTGGTTTGCCTCCCGATTGCGAAAAGGACGACGATCTATTTAGAATTGAACTTTGTGATGTTGTTGACATAATGGAATGGGTCATGGAATGGTTGGTAGAAGTACGTGATATGGAATGGGATCCATTTAATGAATTTATCACTGGTGAGTTGGGGTAACTATTATTGTTACTGTTACCGTTGTTACCGTTGTTGTTTATACTATTATTACTCCCATTTAGTTCATGATGCAGTGAGTTACTGGGAACTGTGAGACTATCGGCAGTGCCGTTTCTGGAAAAAGAAGGTCTTTTGTTGCTATAGTTGCTTACACTATTACTGTCATTATTGTTGTTATTGCTGTTGCTGTTATTGTTTCCGTTGCTGTTGCTGTTGCCGTTATTATTGTGGTTGTTGTTGCTGATCGATCTAATCAGTCTGGAGGATAATATGGATCGTGATGACTTGGCTGAACTTGTTGAGGCAGTTGTATCTGAACGCAGAATTTGAGGCAATGAGGTAGACGAAGATCTTGCTGACTTGGAACCCTGAGAACCCATCTTTGATATTAAATGCGCGTAGTGTGTGTGGTATACAGTAGTGTATATATGAAAGTAGTAACGGTTGTGGTATAGTGAAAGTAGACAACGATGCGTAGTGATTGGATTGGGCTGTTCTTGCAGGGAGATAATAGTAGTAATGGTATGGTTTGGTTTTTGGATTGTTCGTTCGTTGACTAAAATTTTTTTGGTGAGGATATTTTATTTTCTGTTTTTTTTTTTTTCTTTTCATCTTTTTTTTTTTTTCCATTATCGCCTGCAATGAAAGTTCTCACTCACTCATTCTTACTAACTAACTATTTGACACATACACACACACACTATTTCATTGCCCACAGCAATTAACTATTTTAACACTAACCCTTAATGCCAAGTTAGTACTGAACACCTGACCAAAACTGACCCAACAACGCTTGCACCTACAACGACGCTTACACGCAAGAAATAGCAAGCTTTTGTTTCGTTGTGCTTTTGTTACTCTTTGTTTTCTTTGGTACTAACTTCGCCGAAGAGTTAAAAGAAACCCACGCCTACTTCGTCTACGCCAAGTCTTACGCGAGCTACACCACTACACGACAAAACAAAGCGCAGTACAAAACACGCGACACAACACAAATGTCTCATTCCAATCTGTCGCACCAATCTTGCCGCCCCCCATTCTCATTTGCTGCGCTCGTGCTTTCTGTCTCCCCATCTTCCACGCCCCCCACACACAAATATCGACCCATGTAGAGCATTTTTGAAAATCCCTCAAACAAAGCAAACAAAGCAAATCAACCAATCAAACAAGGATTGTTCTGTTCTCTTGTCGTCTGTTTATTGACCCTCCGTTTCTTGTCGTCTGTTATTCACTCCTTGTCTCTCTATGTTTTTTTTGTTTCTATTGGCACATGTGTTTGTTATTGGTTCATCTATTATTTCTAAAAATATCTTCTTCTATTTATCCCTTCTCCTTACATTTGCATTGGCAAAACCTTAAAAATTGAAATGCCAACATTGCCGGGCTTATTGACACAAAGTTTCTCTTAAGCGATCAAATGGGAAAAGGGATCTTGTCTTTTACTTCTCTTGCACAAGATTATATTATACAAAAGAATGTAGAGAAAGAAAGCAACTACATGTACCGGGGTGTATGTGTCTTATTTGCGTTAGTTCCTGCATACCATTGTTGTTGCTTGCACGTGTTGTCTCCGCCCCACATAATATGAACTGCGTATCCATAATTCATACATACTCGATAAGAAACCCACCATGATAGCAAGTTAATTGAATCCCTGTCTCCAATTACAAATATAACAACTATGCTTGCTATTCATATTCACTGAAAGCTGGGGTTTTCTTCAAATGGAGGGACAGAAAGTTACAAAAAGAACCACCAAAAAAATACATATATACAAAGAAAAATAATAACATTCAAAATAATACATATATTGCAAAAATACAAGTTACATAATACAAATTTCTATGGCATACTGCAGTCTTAATCTTCCAATGATGCCCAATCTAGATCTTGAGATTCCCATTCTTCTAATTTCTTCAAGAACTCCTGTTTTTCTCTCTCTTCTTTTTCTTTATCCACTACTTCTATTTCCTGTTTGAGTTTGCCACTTTGATGACTATCGTGAGAAGATGCTGACTGGAACGTATCTTTATGTCTTTGATTCTCTCTGTGATCTGCTCTACGACTGTCTCGCTTGTTGTCCTTATGTGAATGATGTCCACCATTTCTTGTAGACTCCAAATCCCAACCATGAATCGATCTTTCTAGATGGCTGTTAGAATTTCTATCTTTGCCTCTATGATGTTTGCTATGATTATGTTGTTGGTGGTGTTGATTGTCCCTATCACTTTTGCTTGCCCCATTCCAATTTGATGTTTGTTTATCTTGTCCAAGATTCAACATATCCAATCTTGCAGCCAATGGGTTAGAACGGTCTATTTCTACTTCTGCAGATGCTGGAGGTGTGGGATAACTTGATTTCCGACTGTTCCTCCTCCTTGGAGTGTTTGGGGTTTTTGGAGTTCTATGATAATCACTAGGTGAATCCTTAACTATATTCTGCCTTGGAATTGTCTTTGTATCCTGATCATCCTTGTCTTCTTTATCACCGTCTTGTACATTTGCCCATTTACTCACAAGTGGTTCGGAACCTTTGCTTGTTATGGGTTTATTCCATTTACTGTCCTCGAGGCTGTCTGATTTGTGAGTGTGTGATGCTGAATCTTGCTTTAATGCTTCTTGGACTAACGACTCATCTGTTGCCCATTTAGATACTAATCCTGACATCGAAAAATAAAAACCTGTTATTGAAGTTGAAGTTGAAGTTAATGTAGTTGATGAAGTTGCAGATACTTAAGTTGATGGAGAAGAAACTCATGGCTGGCTGTCAGCTCTGTTGCATCGTTGTATTTTTTCGTGCCTCTGCGGACAAAAAGAGAGAAAAAAAAAATAAAATTTCTGAAATTTCTGAACAACGGAAAATTTGCCTCACGATTTTGTGGAGTTGCAAAATCTGGAAAAAAAAAAGATTAGACACCAAGATACCATGCATGTAAGAACAGATACGAACAGAAGAAGCATTTGTATCCAATTCCAAGGTTGGTCTTCCAAATGCTTTTTTAATATCCACGGAATAACATTGAAGGAGGCTTTCTTACTTTGCTTTCTCTTTGTCTTTGCTTGTTGTCAAGTAACTGGTTGACAAGTCCAAAATTCAATCGGCTGACCAATCCCAGTCTTATTACTAAAACTAGTAAGTGAAATAAACACCTCGGTGCTTTATCTTTCTAAAACCGAACTACCCAAACGGAGATATTAAATCGGGTTTATATCTTGATCTGATTGTCGTAAACTATATTTAGCGCAAAATACAATTCGCTCCATAGCCAAATTCAAAGTCATGGGTAT
>JAKTVH010000373.1:0-74067 GCA_030557105.1 Candida frijolesensis | reverse complement strand
TTTGTCGTAGTTCGCAAATAAAGTTGTCGCACTCTACAAAAAAGTTGTCGTACGTTGCACGAAAAAATTGTCGCTGATTGAGAGAAATGTTGTCACTCCTTACAGAAAATGTTGTCGCTTTCAGTAAAGAATGTTGTCGCAGTTGGCAAAGAATGTTGTCGCTCAATTTGTATGGCAGATACATAGTTAAGGTGTGACAACATTCTTTGCCAACTGCGTCAACATTTCGTATCACGAACGACAACTTTTTTTGTCAAGTGCGACAACTTTTTCTATAAAAAGCGACAAAATTGTTTTACAGATGGGACAACTTTCTTTGTCATCAGCGACAACATTGTTTGGTAGTTGCGACAACTTTAATTGACAACAGCGACAACTTTTTCTGTAAAGAGCGACAACTTTCTTGCTAAAGAGCGACAACATTTTTTACAAAGAGCGACAAGATTATTTGTCACAAGCGACAATATTCTTTGTAATGTGCGACAATATTCTATACAACTACGACAAATTAAAAAATTTCACTGTATTCTGATGGGCACAAACGCCTAGTCCTGCATTCAAGGACTCGGCACACCGGCATTCAGCTTATCCCTTAGCGCACTACGGTTGGTACGCATACAGCTTGCATGTGACATACAAAAGTTGTAGATCCTAGCAACACTTTGTTTGTAGATCCTATTAGCAAAGTGTTTGTAGATCCTATAAGTAAAGTTATTGTAGATCCTAGAGACACTTCGTTGTATAACACAGAAAAACGTTGTTCGTATTAAATTTCATAATTTTTTTTTCTTCTTTTTATGGATCCCACACTTTTTATTTGACATCAATTTAATAATAACTCCAATTTAGCACAAAATTGAAAATTAGGAACTCATGTATAATTTTAAATTTGCCTATAGCAGTTGAAATAGATAACCATGTTTGCCACTTCTTAGATCAAAGATGTTAATATAAGTACTTTATTTTCCAGTAATAACCGTAAATTACATACTCTACACACTAACTTCAACTTTTCATCTTCCAATAACATACTGATCATGGGTAAATTAGGTCACAAGGAACGAATCATTAAGAAATATTTGAAAGCAGAGAAAACTGAAGAAATATTCTCAATTGCGACGCAAAACATAGGCATGCTGCAAAGAAGTAATGATAATGCTCTTAAATACATCAACAAAGTGATTACTACCTATACAGATATACATGTCTGGTTCTTTCAAGAGATTGCCATCGAAAACCTTAACGATTTTAGAGAAAGAATGAATTATGAAGGGCTTTCTGTTTTCATGACGTCAGTCAACAGCTGCACTGCTATCGTGGTTATATCAACATTAATTCCCCAAGACAAAGGCTATTGTTTCCAGTTACAGCCAACATCGAAAGCTAAAGAATCCGACCGATTGTGGAGAAAACTTTATGAAACTGGTAAACTTACAGTTGGAAGAGATGGAAGAACTACTATCCTCTTACCTCACGACCTCAATTACGTTTTCATCAACGTTTACCTACCATCAGGTAGACCCGATGCTATTGTCGACCATGTCACGTATCTTGACAAAAATCTTCACCTCCCACCAAACATTCAAATAATTATGGGAGGTGATTGGAACCACATTATAAATCCTACCATAGACTCATTCCGGAGTAAAAAGTTGACCAAGGAACAAGCGGAAAAGTTGATCTTGCAGGCTAACAAATTTAGAAACAATTTCAACAGAATCAGAAAAAAGTACAAACTTTTTGATTTTGTGGAAATTGGTGGTAGGAATGTTGCGAATGGTACCAATAAAAGTGCGAATGTGCAGAATCGTCTTGATCGGATTTACTTATCATATAATATTGCGCCGCCATTCGTTTATGAACGCTATACACGCATAATATCAACGCACTGTCCAGTCGCACTTATCAATTATGACGGGCCGTATGATCCAAGGGAGCCGATTGTAAAGAAACTTCCGATACCAGAAGCCTTTGTGGAACAACGAATAGAATTTTCACGATTACCAAGGGGCTTCTACAGTGATACCCATTTGTTCAATAACCAAATATTTACACGATCAATATTTGGATACTTTCTTAGTAGTGTTGGTAATGACACTACTGATACAATTAGTTCGGGTAGTGCTCAAGCTAGTTTTAGTGAAGAAGAAGAGGAAGAACAATATGTAATTGATGACACAATTGAAATTTTAGGGAGAAGTGACGAAAGCAGTATTGAAATTATAGAGAACAGTACAGAAGACGAGATAATTGAAATTAAGGAAACCATTAATGATCCACGTGTTATTGAAGATGATGATGATGACGATGATATCATCATAATTAAGGAGCAAGCAGCTCCAAGATATTTCTTACGTAATAGGAAATATCGGCTCAAATGAGCCATAGTTATTTGTAGATCCCAATTTAATAAATTATTATAATTAGTGTGTTTTTGTTTTAGAAATAAATGATTCATAACCTTTGCGAATTTTCTATTTGAAGTTAAATAGTTTTATGCCCAAACTTTTATGAAGTAGTTGAATGAATATACAACTGAGTGTGATTAAACAGTAATATATTAAAATATCTACACAGAGTTAACAACTATATTGTAAACCGTAAAAAAAATAAAATATAGGATAAAGAGTTACCATCTCAAAATAAATAAATTGATAGAACAAGTGCACATGTTTTACAAGATATAAAATGTGCGACATCATTCGAATGTCGTGTCTAATTCAATATAATACGTAGTACATCAACTCACATAACGGGTTGCAAACCCAGTGGCTCATTAATGGGCAGAAACTGGAATAATGTTGAATCCACAGTCCTTGATAACTACGGATTTAAACAAATTTCCATAGAGAAACTGGGAAAGTGTATTAGCAATACATCCCTTAAATTGATAAAATTTCAAGAAAGGGGTATATTGGAAGATGTTGTGGAATCTTCAGGTGTGGTGATATTGAAAATGCCACAAATAAAACGCAATATGGTTAAAACATAAATTGAATTTAATGTATTATTTGATTGCCAAACCCCTTACAACTCAGATTTACTAAAGAATCTTTTATGGCTTCATATTAAAAACGTAGTATACTCTTATATTCAAAAAAATACACAAAGCCAACATCAACTTAATATCATTATAGAAGAAAACACATACATTTTTAGCTACACCATCATGGGAGTTCAAACCCCATACAACTCCATGGAAAATGAACCAGCTTTTCCAAGCGAATTGGGCGGAAGTTATGAAGAATGGTCTGCCCCAAATCCAAATGCTGAGTTCTTATCTCTTTCTGTTTCTCCTCCACCTAACATTGTCCCACGATTATTAAATAATGCCATAAATGAAAACAATGATAATAATTTGAATAATGGTGGCTCAAATGATAATAATTTGAATAATGGTGGCTCAAATGATAATACTAATAATGATGGTGACTCAAATGATAATACTAATAATGATGGTGGCTCAAATGAAAATGACGTAAATGAAGATGAGGAAGGAATCATTGAGGTGGATTCAAATGGAACACCTGTAAAACTGGTTTACAAACCAGTAGAAAGATATAATTTTAGAGCAAGTACTCTACGCCAAAAAAAAAATGTAAAATAAATATATTTATAGTTTTAATATACAAAATATTATGTTTAATTTAAAAGTTATTACATCATTCATTATATTGGTGTTATATCAAAAGAGTGGCATCTGTAATTTAAAAATTCTCTAAGCCATTGTTGGGATATCTGCCACATGAAGGAAAAAACGGATTCAAAAAATGAAAAAAAAATTTTGCAATGTAAATTCAGCGATAAGGGATGAGAATTAGTACTATGCTTAAAGAAAAAAAGAAGGGATGAAAATAGGGGAATTCAGAGATAATGATCTGGAATATAAAAAGCCAGCAATTATTCTGCCTGGGTTTGACTTTAGTCACTCCCCTTCTTCTCTTTTCTTGTCTCTTTGAAAAAAACGGCTACACACGAAATGTGAAATTAACTTTGGTTGTTTTCATTTTTTTCTATCAATGTCGAGAATCCACCTGTGATCAACAAAATATCGAGAAAAGCTCTTACCTACTACCAATATTCAAATATCTAGCACGTATATATAGTTGTTTAATTTATATCTTTTTTATTATTGTTGTTATAAATATTTACTGTTTATTTGTAGTCGTCTTTCTGTATATATTGCTTGACTATTTCACACTGAATTCCGACTCAGCATGTTGTCTTTGCCTAAGGTATATTGCAATCGTGTAGATATAGAAGATCGTTCATTACGAAACTTCTCCGTATATAAGCATAAAGAAGAAAGTGTACAAACTGTATTCATGTTTCGTCATTCTCTCTTAATCAACACACACACTTGGTAGAGATTCTCCATAGTTTAACAACGGAGAAGGAAAAAAAAAATCTCGACCAACAAAAATCCCTAGGTTCCCGCCGTTGTCAAATCCAATAAACAATATCAACACCACATAACATAACATAACACAATTCACATCTATACAATGGACAAGTTTGACTCTTCATTAGATTTGATCAGAAGATTGGACCCACGATCAATTACTTCCAATCTATCCAACATTTGTGCATTAGTATCCGACGAAGAAATAGTGGCAGATTTATTATCGTCAGTCGACACACCATTGGTGGTCAAGAATTGTTTAAAAACCGGTAAGGATTATTTATGTTGTGATTATAATAGAGATGGGGACAGTTATAGATCTCCATTCAGTAATGTATATTATCCCGAATTATCCCATTCCGAAATCAATGACGCCCCATATCCGAGTGATTTGTTAAGACAATTGGAAATCAAAGCCAATGATTCCTTTGATATCTATCGTGATTTGTATTATGAAGGAGGTATCAGTAGTGTTTATTTGTGGGACACTGCGGAAGATGAAGATGATGATGCATTGGAAGAAGGATTTGCTGGAGTGGTTTTGTTCAAAAAAGAAACCGATGACAAGTCTGGTAATTGGGATAGTATTCATGTTTTTGAAGTTATTAAACAATCCAAGAATAAGTATTTGTACAAATTGACAACATCGGTAGTATTAAATTTGGAAAATAATAGTAATAAAACTTTGTCTGCTAACGGAGGAGGCAATTTGGGCCTTGCTGGTAATTTAACCAGACAATTGGAACAAGAACAAACTCTTGAATTGGATACGGGTGTTAATTTGGAAACCAACCATTTGATCAACTTGGGTCAATTGGTTGAAAAATCAGAATATAATATTAGAAATTTGTTACAAGCTGTGTATTTTGATAAGTTGAAAGATATAATGTTGAAAGATTTGAGATCAATTGGTGATATAAATGATAAGAAATTAGATGAATCAAAACAAAATGAAATCATTAAAGGTTTACAAGGTTTATAGGTGACGTGTGCATATATACATATATATGTGTGTGTATCGTTTACTGCTTATCGTCTATACATTGATAAATCTAAAGTTTCTATGATGTTATCTTCTTCGTCACTAGCCAATGGTCCCAATAATTCAGTTTCTGAATCATCTTCGATTACATTCTGCAGCACATCTATAGTCGACCCAGTATCTAGATTGTACATGCTCCCTGGTCGCTGTTGTTGTTGTTGCTTTGATCCAGGACTGGCTCTCTCTCGTTCATCCTCTTGTAGTGAAGACAATACATTTGCTTTCACATCATTCACAAAAGACCAGATCGACGACGACACAGTTTGCATCATATCATCTGATTTCGTAGCTTTGTTACTGTAGTACTGTTTATTTGATATTGGTCTTGGGTTTGTTGATCTCGACTGTAATGGGGAATTTATTGATCCTATACTTGAAATAGAATCTTCTGATGACTTTGATTGATGCGATATCCGTTTTTCGAGACTTTTTGATTGTTTCTGGTTAGCTTGTTTGTCTTGTTCACTTAGTAATGATTTTTCAAATTCGTTTTGTATCATGGTATCAAAGTGCTGGATCAAGTTCAATGGTTTACTTAATCCATTCCAAATTCTTGATGTGGGTTCGGGGTTGGTAGTTGGTGGGTTTGATGCAGGGGTAAGTGTTTCCTTTATGCTGGTGGTACTTATGGAAGCTCCTCTGCTTCTTCGTTTAGTTCTTGCTATGGCTTCGTCTCGTGGGTTACTATTCTGTCTGGGTCTAGTTTCATTTGTTTTTGTAAGAGTGTTGCCTGAGGATAATTCCTTATATAATGAACGTTGAATGATCTCTCGCAACTGGTGTAATTCCTTTTCATTTTCCGTTAGTTTATTGTTCAAATTGTTTATGCTGTCTTTAATCTCAACCACACTCATTTCTTTTAGTGCCAAATACCTTAGTTGTTCGTCTATATCCATGGCTACCAATTTATCAGTCGACGGTAATCGCAAATCATATCGTAAATCATTGGATCCACTGCCATTATTACTGTTACATCTTTGTAAATTATCCTTCACTCGTTCCGGTAGTGAGGTTTGTGAAACGTATGAAGGGTTTCTCAGATGTGATCTTGGGGAAACTGATCCTGTCGACTTCGAAGGCAATGGGGAAACAGCAAATATGTTCAACCCTTTACTTGTGCTAATGCTATTTCTGATTGCGCTAGACTTCGTGGCTGATGACGTTGTTGAAGATGGAGTTATACTCAGCTGATGCACTGAACTTGATCTCCTCACTTTGAATTCGATAGGTTTATGTGGAGTTGTTGAATTGGTCCCATATCTTCTCGAATTATTGGCTGTTCCATTCAAACCTTGTGCATTTTCAGTAATAGTAGTCATTATTCTCCTCTACTAGTCATAGGTGGTATCGAAGAAGAAAGAAAGTATCAAGAATTAAAAAAAAAAATTATATCTTTACTGGGGTGTGCTATCTTTATTTTTTTTTTTTTCGTGTGGGTTGTTTGGCTGTCAGAACCTAAAATGGCAAGTTGTTGTTGTTGAAACAGGGGAAGATAGATTGATCAGATGAAACAGGGGAACTGAATTGAGTAGTTGAAACAAGCTCAGCACGATATTATCTTGACGTACACAGTAGATCTCTTTTTTTTCATGGAGATAGAAACAAATTATATCTTCTTAGTAAATCTAAACGTAAAATGTAAAAGCAGAAAGACGTTTTCGTCTATTGTACGCACAAAAACACCTTGCCAGGACAAAATTCTTCGTCAAAATAATTGATGTGCCTTCATACGTTACGCGTCAAATAATAAAAATAGAAAATCGAAGCAGATGGTTCCCACACGACAAGTAACCCCCTTTCGCATATTCTTGCGCACCGCCAATTCACATGCAAAAATATTGATCACGTGAGAATTAACACAATTTGAGTTTTTGATTGCTCACACTACCACTTCCTACTGATAAACGAAAAATCACGAATCACACCAACTCCCATCCCATTGATCTAGACTATCTTCATCAGCAACAGTAAAAACTATCACAAAAGCAGAGAGAGACTCATAGAACGAGAGTTATGTCTACACATCCGTTGATAGAAACCTTGGAAATATTTCTTGAAAAATATCCTTTCATCCCACAATGGGTCAAATGGAAAGTTATCTTACGAGTACTTAGGATCAAAAACTCCACCAGTTGGGCAAATTTCCTCAGTTTAAATAAACCAATTAAAGATGCTCTAAAATCGATTACGAATACATCAGATCCTGTTAATAAACGAAGATTAGACAAGTTGGCCAACTTCATAAGTTGTGTGTTTTTATATTCTGCCACGGTGAATAATAAATTGATACCGAAGGATTATTCCTTGATCTATTTGATTCTTAACTATATTGGAGAGTTGGATCCTCCATCAAATGCACAAATCATTGTCAGTCCCAAGGCAGCACGGTATTTAAAAATCCATAATTATAAACCCTGGTTACAAGAGTTGTATAAAAGGAAAGAGTATATTATATTCCCTGCTATATTTGCTCAGATTTTGAGTAATTATCTTACACCTACAAAGTATAAATTGAATCAGAAATATTTATCCAGTAGTTTGAAACGATACATTTTAAACCCCATTTGGATCAACTATAAATTGGGTATCAATTATAACCGTGTCAGTTGGATTGGTTTACTCCGAGTATACTGGTTTCAAAATTTTGTCTTGCTGGGATTTGTAGGGTTGTATTATTTTAAAGGCAAATTGTTAGATAGGTTATACGAAGTGAAACATAATGGAGAAACCAAGAAGAATTACAATACGGTAATTCAGGAGTACTTATTCTCGGTATACCATAGAGCAAACTCATTTGTCAATTTCATATTTGGGTGTAATTTGATTTCAATATTGTTGATAAGCTTGACGTCACCAATTTTCAGGATACTAACTCCAAGTTCAACCACAAAAATGAACTGGATCCAACTGGTATACGTGAACCATTTGAAAGTATTTTTTAAGAGCTACACCAAGTTCATTGGATTTCTTGCTGGATTCATTACGTTGTATCTTAATTCATTGAATTTGGTTCCAAGTTGGGGATGCTCAGAAGATGTCCGTACCATTGATTCGAATTTCATCGATACCCTTGACTTGTATTTATTCAGATTGATATTGTTATCCAAATGGAGAATCATTAAATATAATCATCCTTGGTTTATCAAGCTCTCCAAATTGGATTGGAACAAATTCGAAACTATTCTTATGAGTTTTGGAATCTGGCAGGTTATGAACTTGACTGATTATCTCAAGACTCATAAGAATGATAAGTTGTCTAAGAATTCAATGATCAAACTCGTCAACTATTTAATGTGATCAACTTCTCAACTAACCAAGCCATAATAATTAGTAATAACATATATGTTTTTTTTTTTATATTTTTTTTTATTCCTTTTAATAACTAATACATAGAGACTTTATAAACCTATTCTTGATAGCCACCGGCACCTGGTGCGTTTTCTTTACCTTTTAATTTGGTTAATAATTCTTTAAATCTAGTTTTATCTCTATCACCATCGGGTAATTCTCCAACATCTTGGACTAATTCATTAACCCTGTCCCATAATGTGCCTCTTCCCAAGAAATCATCTCTTTTATTCAAAAATTTATCTTGTTCATTCAAGATTTCTTTGGAATGATCTTCTTTCTTTAAATTATAATTTTCATAAAAATCATCTATTGTGGATTTGGCCTTGTCCAAAATTTCTTGCTTCTTAGTGGCGTTTTTCTTTTCTCTTTCTTCGATTTCCAAATCACGACGTTCTTTCCATTCTTTGATTGGTTGACTTTCATTCAAGTTCAATTCTTTAACCCCGTTTGATTCGAAGTTATCAAAATCATCTTCATCGTCAATAAGATCCCTTTGTTGTTGCTCACTACTGCTTATGGTTTCCTGAGAAACAGGAGGTTCGGATGACTCAACTTCGGGGAATTGTTCTTTAAATTCATTTATTTCATCATCTTCATCTTGATTCAAGATCTTGTTATCTTCTTCGGTGGTGAATTCGTCCCCAACTAATTCTTTTTCACGAGATAAAAAGTCCCCTTCAAATTCAACGTCTTCACTAGTAGATCCTATCTCTGGAAATTTATCAGCCATGTTGCTTACAATGATAATTGATAATGGTTATAAAGATGTGGGAATAATTGGGATATCTGGAACCGGTGGGAAAAAATTCCTAAACTCTCTGACAGTATTTTTTTTTTCTGGTTCGTTGGCGTTGTCGTTGTTCACTTTTTTCGCTCTATGAAGTTGTGGGTTTGTGTACAGTGCAAACAACACATACACTCACACTTTACCAATTTCATCTTCGGTTGCAATTTCAATTTCTTGCAACACATCAAGGCACAAGTCAACTGCAGTAACAAGACCAATACAAGACCAACAATGTAGATAGATACATGTAACTCATCTAGCCAACTGAGCAGATCTATGATTGAACCAATGGAATACGAGAAAATTGACTCCCCAAACAGCAACTCCACTTTTTTTTGCCATAGGAACTGCTTATCAAATGTAACACCCTCGATCGAACCAATTCTGTCTCAACAAAGTTATGCTTTCGATTTTCTTTTATAATTAATGTGACAACTAGGAGAATCAAATGATTTTTCAATTGTAAACATGATGAACAATCCAATGGCTCACAGATTCTTTCTTGATTTAATTCCACTATCAAAATACTGGCTCACACTGTCGTCATCATCAAATGACATCAATTTGATCCCTTCTCGTTTGCCTTTCATTTCATCAAAGTTACAATTAAACCTTTCATCTTTCGATTTATGTCTAGATCCATAGCATAGTTGAAAAAAGGGGATCATTGTGTCGTGTACATGTTTCAAAACTTGGAACCCCATAGTAAGTATCAAATTTTTTTGTCCAATGTGTGTGGGAAAATCTATTTCAAACAATGAATTAAACACAGCTATTACTCCCTAGTCCCTACTCCCTCCTTTTTATTGCTTGGTAACCTTGACCACTATTCTAGAATAGGACAACCTTCTCAAACTAAAGGCGACCATTCCGTGGAATATTAGAACTTCATTCAAAGCATATATATATATATCCCCGGGAAAAGACAGATCGATTTTATTTCAGTCATGGCAAGATTATCAGGATTACAAAAAGAAGTGCTACATTTATATAAGGATTGTTTTCGAACCGTTCGAACCAAACCTTTGGAAAGTCGTCCGCATTGGAGAAATTTCATCCATGAAGAGTTTCATAAATATAAAGGATTACCTAAAAAGCAATTCAATACTATTGAACATTTAATTCGAAATGGACATCGAAGATTGGAAATGTTTAAAAACCCCCAAATTAAAGATGTCAATTGAAGAAGAAATAGACATATAAGTAATGACAATTGATAAACAAACAATTTGTATATAGATAAAATATGTATAACTCTAACGAAATAAAATTAGGATTATATATATATAAATAAGAAACAAAAAAAAAAAATTAAAAGACTAGTAAAATCACAATGGTAAACCAAAGAATAATCTAGTAGAATTAAAATATTTGTGATGATTCAGATATTAATAACTCAGTAGTATCGTTTCTGAATCCCATATCTGACATTTCCCTTTCTCCCGATTGGTCTCTTGCCAAAGTTGGAGCAAAAACCACTGATAAATTCTTATATCCCATCTTATTAATGTCTTTCATTGAATTAACCAATTGTAAATGTTGAATAATCATTTTCAAGGTTTGCTTATTAGCATGGGGCAATTTATTAATCACATTGGTCAAGCTTCGAATTCTTAGTTCTTTACTTGTATTTGAAACAACATTTGAAACATTGATAAATTCATCATATAATGCATAAGGAATTATAGGTTCGGGTAATTTTCTCAAATATCTCTTCAAGGCAGAAGTAACCGCATGGATATCTCCATCTAATGTTTCCTCCAATCTACTCAATTGTTTTTCATCAGGATCATTCGACAAACTAGAAAAGGCATTTTCAATTGACACAATAGCAGAATTCCCTCCAGAAATTCTATAGATTCCTTCAAAATCTAATCCTCGTTTTTCAACTTCTTGTAAACATCTAACCACTATTAATGGGATGGAATTTCCCTCATAATCTGCACGTTTTTGTATCGTGGAACTAAATAACGCCACTTGGTTGGAATCTCCTGAAAGAATTGAATCTAATATATTACTCGATTTGGACTTGGTGAACTTTCCTGGAATATTTGAATTGTTAACACCGAGATTATTATTATTCGCTGGTGGTATGCGTAATGCTTGTGATGAAAAGCTATTCGGTATTCTTGATCCATTATTTGGGAAATTCAATGCATTGCCTGCTGAATTGCCATTGTTGTGGTTATTGCTGTTGCCGTTGTTATTGTAGTTATTTAGGTTGTTGCCGTTGTTGAGGTTGTTGTTACCATTATTACCATATTCATTAGAAGCGGGAACAACTTGTGGGAATCCAATCTTTGGTCTTCTCCAGAACTTCAATCTAGTTGCTTTATGAGTTTGCTCATCTTCTGCAGGTTGATGTTGATATTGTTGTTGTTGTTGTTGTTGTTGTTGCTGCTGCTGGTGCTGCTGATATTGTTGCTGTTGTTGGTGTTGTGGGTTATAATCAAAGTTCTCTCTTGATGAAGTTGGTGTATGGGTTTTGTATGGAGAAGTTGCGGATTTTATAGTGCTCTTGCCCAAAGTTGAATTGTCTCCCAATTCAGATTCAGTACTTGAAGATTCAGATAATTTGGCCATCTCAGCCTTTATGGATTTATGTTGAGCAATCAAATCCTTATTTTCATCATTCAACTTGATCTTTTGCGCTTGCAACTCGTTAATTTCGCCGACCAAATTGTCATATTTAATAGAATCGGAAGAAATCTTGGATTGAATCATCTTCAATTGTTCAGTAAGCTTTTGTTTTTCAAGTTTCAATCTCTTGACATCGTGATCCAATGTACCCTTAGTTGTACTCAATTGTTGAATCTCGTTCTTCATAGCCTTCATATCAAAATTATCTTCTTCGTAAATCATCATTGTTGAATCTGACGTCAGTCTTAAATGACCAGGATTATTCATACTTCCATTGGTTATTGGTGGCGAAATATAGGCATTGGCAATGCTGCTCACTACCGAACCATCGGATGCATGTCGGGTATGCGACCTGTTATTCTCATCCTTGGACTTGAAAAATGACGACAAGATATTCTGATTACCCGAGGTCGACCTTTTATGTTTCAATCCTTTCATAAGTGAGTTCTTACGAGATGGATTCTGTTGACGCAAATGTTCATCCATTTCCTGTGGTGATTCCAAATTAGTGATAGCAGGTGAAAAATTGCTAATGATTCTCTTTGGAGTATTCATAATTGAAGATGGACTACTGTCGTGGGTGTTGTTGATACTTCCACGTCGTTTGTTTTCTTGTTGTTGTTGTCTGATATAATGCCTTTGATCATCATGGTTGTCATAATCGACACCTTCCAAGCCCAATCCTTTTGGTGTTTCATCAAAACTGAATTTCTTTGGTACTTCAACATTGCGCGATGGAGTACTTGGAAGTGGTGCTTTTGGCGGTGGAGAAGATACAGAATTCAAATGTCCGGAATGTGATGATTCTGGTCTTGGGGTACCAATAGTTAAGTCATCATCAACACCTTCAGTCAGTATTTCATCGTTTGTTTCAACAACTCTCGCTTGTCTATTAGCCTTCGCAAACGGTGAAGAACAAACTGAACGAGGCTTATCATCAACAGTTAAGTTAACCGGTTTCAAGTTTTGATTACTGTTTCGACTTATAATTGTTCCAGGTGAATCAATCATTGGAGATTTTGCATTGTGGAATTCATGATCATGAAATTGATTTGGTGATAATATAAGGAGGTTTTTGGATTTAGCATCCAAATTATCTCTAGGGGACAAGTCAACACCGGGCTTTAATTGGTCTAAAGGTGATGACGAACTGGTATTATGTGGAGGAGTATTCAATACATCCACATAGACGGATTTATCAGTATCATGTGAAATGTCTTGATGATGGATTTGTTCGGACGATAATGGAGGTGTGGAATATTCATTGACAAATGGCAGGACTTTAGAGTTTCTGCTTGAAGTTTTATTTCTCAAAGTAGTGCCAATTGTTTTGTCACATTCGTCATCATTTGAATCTGTGTCTGAGGTATTTTGAACTTCTTCGATGGAAAAGTCGTTATCTGTGTGAAGCACTGGTGGATTGTGAAGACCACCATTTTGTTGATATTGTTGTTGTGATTGATGTGGTTGATGCTGCTGGTGTTGTTGTTGAGATTTGGTAGTTTGCTCTGAGAATATCTGAGATGCCGATACCGATGATAGTGAGATGTCGGTTGTGTTTTTACTATTAAATGCCGTTGGCTTACTTGGAGATACTGATGGAGGTAATGGTAATGATTTATTTTTTCCTGATACCACAGAACTGGAGGATTTGTTATTTTGTTGATACAACAAGCTTTCTTTTGATTGAGTGTTTGGGTTGTTTGTCATATAGGAATTGATCAAACTATTTCTTGAAGAATTGACAGATCGCTTGTGATCTTCTAATATTTGGTACTCTCGTTGATCTTTTTCTCTTTCCAATTGTAATCTCTTTTCTTGTAACATGGCCAAATGCTTCTTTTTTGCATCGTATTTCTTCTTCTTGGCCATTAATTTTTCATGACAATCCATACAAAACAACCCTTTCGAAGTTCTTGCATATCTCAAGTCCTCTATCTTGTTTTTACAAGAACGACATTTAAAACAATTTGAGCAATAAGCTTGGTCACCAGTTAAGATTGCTAAATCGTCAATTTTTCTTCCACATTGCTTACAATTGTACGAGCAATTTGAACAAATCAAGTTCCCATTACCCAAAACCAAAAAATTCGAGTTACATCCCAAGGAGGTATTACATTTGGAACAATTAAAGCAATGAATATGCCACCTGTCATCTCCTAGTTCATATGCGTGTCCTTCAAGGATTAGTTGGTTACATTTTTTGCAAATCTCTCGTTGTCTATTCAAATCGGGAGTGGATGAAGTCGGTGGTGGGGTTGGTTGATGTTGCGTCACGATTTCAGGCATGATAGTAGTTGATATATGTAGTTAGCAAGTGGGAAATAGGAAATGGTAGGCAACGGGGGTATACGTGTGTGATATATTATTGGTATTCGTGTTAGACGAGTAAAGACAGAAACGAAAAAAAAAAAAAATTCTTCCTTTTCTTGGTTGTAAATATTTTAAACTTGTCTGTGATCCTTAAAGTTGAGAACGGAGGCGGATCGTAAGATGTATGATTATCTGATTCCCTGTGGTATTCTTTTCCTGTAGCAAAAAAAAAAGGGGGAGTTGGGCCAGTCTAGTGGGTATCTATAATTGGTTAGCTATAACTGTAACGGGTGGGAATGTGTTTAGGTAAATGGAGTTTAGGATATGGTTGTGGTGTTTCTTCACGTGATTTCTCTGTGTGTTACGAAGTGTGAACTGTTATAAATAGTGAATGGAGAATTGAAGTGAATGGTAAGAAAGTGGGGAATGGTGGATGGGTAGAATTATGGATGGTTGGTTGATAGTGGTACTAAAAAGAAAGTCAAAGTGAATCAAGGTAAATTGAAGCAACGCAAGGTGAAGTGAAGTGGAAAGAAAGAAAGAAAGAGAGAAAAAAAAAAGGGGAAGTCGTTTCTCAATTTCTGTTTTTCTTTCTGTGATGTGATGGGAACAAAAAAAAACGGAGCAATCGCTAACTGCACCAAAAAAATTTGTTTGACGTTCAAAAAAATATTCAACAAAATAATACTAAGAATAATACGTTCAAGTTGTATGCGTGAATAACTTCAGATGCAACGTATCGTGTGTTCTAGGGTGTATTTTGGACGTGTTTCTCCGATTCCCTTGAAGTTAGAGGGTAGTGGTAGAGGCTGTGGAGGTGATAGCGATGGTGGTGGGCTGTTTTTATAGACCACTACGAAATTGAGAATTCACCTCGTATATATATTAATATCTATCTATATATTAACAATTGTCTCTGTATACAATGCTTATTAAGCATAAATGATTTTGTTTTACTATTTTAGGGTATTTTCCTAAAACAATAAAATAGAAATGTAGGTCAACGTAATTGCAAAATACATTTCCATCTGCGTCATTCGTTTCTAAAAAAACAAAAAAAAAAAACTTTTCTTGTGCCACGATTTGCACCACGCCTCCCACTGCTCCTCCTATTCCTCCCCTCCTCCCAACCGAAAAAGCCAAATCCAGTGCCAACATACCGCGAATTACCGGCAGCACTAACCTGCCCCAAAAAAGATCTTCATTTCATCCACACAATACCATGTGTGGTTAGAGAAGATGGGCGAGATTACGTACTCTTTTTTATTACTCATAATCTTTATTAATACATTTCCCATTCGTTCACTAGGCTGAGCAGCAGTACCTTACTTCGTCTTTGTTTTGTTGTGTTTTTGTTTTTCATTCACCTAATCTTGAAATCTGAAACGTTTAACCGAACGTAGGACAAAAATAGATTGCAGAGTAATTATTTACCACTATTTGTATTTTCTTTCCTTTTTGTCACATTCGGTCGGTTCTCTTTCTTTTGCTTCCTTGCGGTGGTTTCTTTGGTTCAGGTTCTTTATTGTTCTCCGCTCTTGTACCATTTCCCCCTTTTTTTTTTGTTTTAGAATGTCTAAAGGATATTTTTTTTAGCACAATTTTAACGGACGATGATTCCGATAAGATATATAGTAAATAGATCAATAGGACAAATGAAAAATTTTAAGAAAAATAAAATGATCAAAATGCATAGACTTCTTCTACTAACCATGGAAGCACAATTCTATCGTGAAACGTCGCATCTATATGGAGTAATATCGGTTCACTTTTATCCCTTATCCATTTTCCCCCTCTTCTCTCAGCTACATTTTTTTGAGGTGATGATGAACTTCATTGTCACGATGTGATGATCTGTGCTTAACCTGATCTGTCTTTTCCTGTTCACTTCGCTACCGTTCGTCATCATCGCCAGCAGAATTATCTTCAGACACGAGGTCGGAGGGATTTTCCCCCAATTGCATCAATTTATTTTTAAAAGCTGAAATTATTTTAAACATGACCGATTCTAGAACTGCTCAAGAAAATGTCAAAAAAGTAGATATATTGTACCCAGACAGAACTATGCAACCAATTCAAAAATAGTCCAGATAGGAAACCAAATTCTTAATGAGACATGTGGAATTGAGATATACCAATCGTGCAATATGAGATCCACATCTGTATCACACTCTCTCTTCAACCCTTTCTCCAACTTTTTATCTGACCTTCTTTACTTGTTCGGGTTTATCAAAGTTAAGTTAGATCTACGGTTTTTCTTAATTTATTTATTTTTTATTTTTTTGGGTTTCCCGATTTGGAAGTTCCCAATTGCTTTTTTTTCCTGTATTAAGTACATACGTTTAATGCACGAACGCCTGAAAAAAGGTACCAACGACTACTAACCAACCAAAAAAAATTAAGACGCGTCTCTAAACTTTGCATAGGTTCTTGGTTAATACACGTACTGTGATTCTTGGCTGTAACACGCAAATAACAACCAATTCAATCCGATATGTATATATCATTTCTAACATTTTGTAAAATTGTCTATAAAGTTACACCCATACTTATACATACTCATACACCCACTCGAACTACAATTTATCTATTTACAATTCTTCAGCAGTCAAGTCCTTTTTAATTATAAATGGCTTTCCTCTCCAATCGATCTCATGACCAATCATGGCAATTATCCATATTGGTAATGCTAGCATTTCTCTGATTATCCATATATACCCCCATTTGTAAAAATGATAATTCTTCGATGGGATATTCTTCAACCAATTTGGTATATAATTGATATTCTTAACATCCAAGGAATGATTAATCAAAGTATAATATTGAACATAATCAGTAATGATCCAAATGACCATATGAAACATGAACCAGTACTTGTTAAACCAAGCCCCATTGAAGAATACAGTCGATATGGCATAAGTTCCATATATGCCACAAATCAATGATTCTGTAGTTGGTTCAACCAATGTTGCCAATAAAACCATATATTTTCTAACTCTCAACCATCGAACTCTTCTTTGGATATAATCTTGCACCGAATTGTTTCTTTTCCCACTTAATGGTTGAATAACTACATCTCCTGTTAATCCAGTACGACCTTGGCAATTTTCCCAAAGGGCAATACCAATCATATTATCTTCTCCAATATATCTGGCAAAAAATTTAATACCCTGGCCCAATCCCAAAGACGAATACATCCCTGCATCTTGTTTGACCTTGGGGTCTTTGAAAAATTGCGAATCCTTATAAGGAATTAATTTAACTGATTGATCTAAGTCTGATCGACGATATATGTTGGATTTCCCATTTACACATGGAGCAATGGATAAATTATTCAACAGGACATAGAATTTGGCATGCGATGTGTGTAAAAACATTTCATCCAAATCCGCACCCAATTTTCTAAATGACTTCGAATTGATTCCATTGACATTTTCTTTGTCTTTGTCTTTGTCTTCTTCTTCCTCATTATCATCGGCATGGTGTCTGTTTGGAGACGGGGTCTTTCTATTGGTCAATCCAACATCACTTGCTGAATAACTGGGTGTCACTTCCATGTTTTCCAAATCTATCAGCATATCATTCTGAAGGTTTCTGTCACCGATACTCACAGCCAAGGGCACATGGTGAACAAGTTTAGTTGGTCTGTAATTGCCCAATTTCCTATTCATATTCAAATTTTTATTCAAGGTGATGACAGAATTCTTCAAGATATTACAACTTGCCCAAACATTACTATCCATGACCCACAAGATATCATACTTGGCTGCAATGAAACCCTTGGATAAATTATTCACTTTTGGATTTGGTCCATAATGATCATCACTGAATTGGTTGATCTGACTATAGTTCTCACTGATTAATATTTGGGAATCTATGTGAGGATATTTACTTATTAATCTCTTTATTATCGGAATGGAAATATCCGATTCATCATCAACGCAAAATAAGATTTGTAATTTATCGATGGGGTAATTTTGGGTAAATGATGATTCTAAACATGAATATAACTCTGTATCAATACCTTTAATGGGGCGTAATATGGTTACTCCTTCATAAAATTCACTATCGTCATCAGTGATATCATCAGCTTCTCCTTGTTGTTTGTCTTGTTCTTGGTAGTTGTATAGTATAGGACGTTTCCTGAAATTGAATAGAATCTCGAAAAACCCACTATATGCTGCAATTAAAATACAAATGTACCATAGTAGACAGAAATATCCTGTGAATAACCTGAAGTTTGAAACCCCGTCTTCAACTTCAACCTCGGCAACCATGAATGTGTTCGTGTGTAGTACTCCGGTAGATTGGTGGTTGTGCAATCGTTAGAATTACCACGGTTGGTTAGTATTATTGGTTGTGGGACGCACGGGTATGGTCTCCTAAGAAAAAAAAAAAAAAAATTTTTTTCCGTTTCATTCTTTTTGATTTCCTGTCGAGGCAAAGTCATTGAGGAGTCGAAAACCGATGAGAAACCGACCGATCGGAAATAAAAAAAACACGTTCCATTTTATAAATCCTGTTTCATGTAGAATACTTCCCAATATAGCCGTTAACAACCCTCGTAGATTATATTTCTTTTGCTGTTTAACACGCCGCCATCTGGTTGAAATGACGGGAGTTAAAATAGAATAAAAGAAAGTTTAGCAACAACATTTGTCACGTGTATTGTATATCACGTGAGTGGATTTGTTTCAAAACTTTTTTGATAAAGATGCAGTTGTGATAGTGCAAAGTTTGTTATCTCTTATTTAGAAGAATGTTTCTCTTGGATTGTGATGGGAAAGGTGTTCATGATTAAGTTGTAAAGGTGGTTTGAATTTCTTGTCAAATTGGTTACATCATTGAACTAAGATTTTGTTTGAAACAACGGGATACACTAAATGACCAATCAAGCCGGTTTAAAGTTTACACTAAGAGCGTACTTCGATACAGCACGAGCTTATTGTCCATGTACAATGTAGTGTGATTCAAATTGAATTATCCCAAATCCTCCGTATACCCTTATTCTCACACTTACACCTACTTCTTGTGGCAGACACATAAACGCATACTACCTAATAACAAAGACTAAAACATGATTCTGCATTTCTAGTGAAACCCCAAAGGAAAACTACGACTATGAGTCAATCCAGTTGTCCCACTTGTAGACATGTGGGTTTCGTTTTCCTTTGCTGTGATTTTACCCCAGAAAAAAGTAATTGAGAAAAAGAAAAAAAAGAAATATTGGCTGATTGAGGGATGAGTGGTGGGATACTCCGGGGATATCTTGCATGGAGTACCCACTTCCAATTCCATCGCCCCCCCCCCCCTTCGGAGTTTTGAATTATAATTATCAGTATTATTCTTATCCACCCACATATCCTATCCGGACTTGACTTGGTTCACCGCAACCCCCGCTGCAAACCGAGAAAGAAGTCAAAACAATCAGATCATGGAAAGAAAAGCGCATAGGTGTGTTGTGTAATTGGAGACACATTGTCTCATTATTCATTAATACTCATCAGAGCCGTGGATGGAAGTGGTGTCGGGTGAGTTCCTCGGTCCAACGCTAATTTTCCTTTTTCTTTTTTTCTATTCGCTTTGTTTGGTGACACAGTTTTTAACGCACTGCTTCTAGTTCCACTCCGGCTTCCACTAAAACTACCGCCCACTCGTCCTCCCCCACAAATATTATCAGAAGAAAAATAAATCTGATTTCAACAGCCAATATAAAATCAACAAAATTTTTCAACCCAAAAAAAAAAAAATAATCCCGTTTGCATTTCTTCTTTTTTTTTTTTTCTTTCTTTCTTTCTTTCCTCATATATATATATATTCTTAGGATCCTGGCGATTTCTTATTATCACTTCTTATTATTTGATTTTGTCGTTTTCACTTCTTGTTCAATCTAGAAAAGAGAGTGAGTAAGGGAAAGAAAGCATGTTCAATCTTAAATTATCGCAACAATTATTAAAGAATTCTACCAAATCCATTATGCCAATCTTGAAAAAACCATTTTCCACCAGTTCACCAAAGGGTGATTTGTTCAAGTACCAATCACAATTGCCAAAATTGCCTGTTCCTTCCTTGGAAGAAACTGCCAGCAAATACCTTAAGACCGTTGAACCATTTTTGAACCAAGAACAATTGGAATCAACCAAGGCTAAAGTCGCTGAATTTATTCAACCAGGTGGTGCCGGTGAAGTCTTGCAATCCAGATTGAATGAATTTGCTGCCAACAAAGACAACTGGTTAGCTGAATTCTGGGACGATTATGCTTATATGTCATACAGAGATCCGATCGTTCCTTTTGTCTCCTATTTTTTCAGTCATAAGGATGTTCATAGCATCATTGGCCAAGATCAATTATTGAAGGCTACTTTGATTGCTTACTACACTATTGAATTCCAAGAAAAGGTTTTGAACGAATCTTTGGACCCTGAAGTTATCAAAGGTAACCCATACTGTATGAATGCCTTCAAATACATGTTCAACAACTCCAGAGTTCCAGCTGAAGGTTCGGATATTACCCAACACTATGATGGTGAAAAGAACCAATTTTTTGTTGTCATTCACAAGAATAACTTTTACAAAGTTCCAACTCACAAGGATGGTCAAAGATTAACCAAAGGTGAAATCTACAGTTACTTGCAAGAAATCAAGAATGATGCCACCCCAAAGAGTGTCCCAGTTGGTATTTTAACTTCATTGAACAGAGATGAATGGTTGAGTGCTTACAACAACTTGTTGAAATCCCCAGTCAACCAAGCATCATTGGAATCAATTTTTGCTTCTAGTTTTGTTATTGCTTTGGATTCAAACACTCCAGTTACTATTGAAGAAAAATCCAAGAACTGCTGGCATGGTGATGGTCAAAACAGATTTTTTGACAAACCTTTGGAATTCTTCATTAGTGCCAATGGTAACTCCGGTTTCCTTGGTGAACATTCAAGAATGGATGCCACTCCAACCGTCCAATTGAACAACACCATCTACAAGCAAATCCAAGAAACCGATCCAAATGAATTGATTGCCGAAGTCAGTGCTTCTGCTCCAAGATTCAGCAATGCTGAACTTTTGAACTTTGACTTGAACCCAACCACCAGAGCTAACATTAAAGATGCCATTGCTAAATTTGATGCCACCATTGCTGCTCACGATGAAGAACTCTTCCAACACTATGGTTATGGTAAAGGATTGATCAAGAAATTCAAGGTTTCTCCAGATGCTTATGTTCAATTATTGATGCAATTGGCTTATTACAAATACACTGGTAAAGTCAGACCAACTTATGAATCTGCTGCTACTAGAAAATTTTTGAAAGGTAGAACCGAAACTGGTAGGACCGTTTCCAATGAATCCAAGAAATTTGTTGAAATTTGGTCTGATGCAAAATCAACTACCGAAGAAAAAGTTGCTAGCTTCCAAACTGCTGCCAAGCAACACGTTGCCTACTTGTCTGCTGCTGCGGATGGTAAAGGTGTTGATCGTCACTTGCTTGGTTTGAAACAAATGTTGCAAGCCGGTGAACCAGTTCCATCCATTTTTGCTGATCCTATCTTCACTTATTCTCAAACTTGGTACCTTTCTACCTCTCAAGTTCCATCTGAATTCTTCCAATCTTGGGGTTGGTCACAAGTTATCGATGATGGATTTGGTTTGGCTTACTTGATTAACAACGATTGGATCCATGTTCACATTTCGTGTAAGAGAGGAAACGGATTAGAATCTGCTCACTTGAAATCATACTTGATTGAAAGTGCCAATGAAATGAAGGATATTTTGACAAAAGGTTTATTGACTGAAGCCAAACCAAAATTGTAAGCAAGCTTGCCAAAAAATGAACAAAATTTACCTACAGGATGCAAAGATGAAAGTAATTGATTCTGGACATTCTATTTCACTTCCCTTCATTTTATTTATTTATTTATATAAGAATACGAGGAGGACAACTTCAAAGATAACAGAAACAACAACAGTTTCAATATTGGAAAGTTTCCAATTATGTATTAGAGAAATTTTTTTATTTATTTAGTATGTTTGTTCGTTTTGTTTGTTTAGTTAGTTAGTTCCTTTGTTTGATAAAAATATATATGACCGATTGATTTAGCTATATTCCATTTTATAACGTAAATGAGACGTAGCACAACATTGATTGTGCACTGTTAGACTGAGAACCCCGCTAAGGGAACTAGAGCTGGGTTTGAAGCTGTATATTGGCTTGATATGCGTAGGAAATATAGAAGAAAGAGTGATACTAAAGGATACGAAATATACTGGAGCGTGAGCTAGAGGAGATGGGTATCCTTGTAATTGGTGTATACACGTCGTTACCTGACACCAAATAATTTAATACCAGTAATGTGTGCCGTATCGTATGTGATCGAAATCCGATGTTTGTGCTCACTTACACGCACTATATTATATCTACCCAGATACCAAATGTCTAGCGAGTTACGCCGGGGCATCAGTTCAAGATATAATAATCGTATGATAACTATAAATACTAGTCGATATTCCTATTGGATATTCTGGGAGAATAATACAACTAATAACAATAATAACAAGATCAAACAACAAGATGAATAACCAATACAATAATACAATACAACTAACTAACAATCTAACCATACAACTAATGTGATCAATACAGTACTAAGAGATATGAGATAACATTACAATACCAATACAGTCGTAATTACTACTATATAATTACAGTCTATACCATCATAATACTATATTCCCACCTACAATAGTACATCATAGTGCTATTGACAATATTGGATCCTTATACACTACTTCTACTACTGTTCGCTTGCGCTTCTATATCTGTAGAAATAAATCATGAAATAGTGATAAATATGAATTTGCAGGTTCGTAAAGAAACTAATGGTGGTGGACACAGTTTTGAGGCCATGTGTAAGTGCAGAGTAAAAAAAGTCATTCAAACCAACTAATAACAAAAACGAGCTAGTTTCACCAATTCAATGAATGAGAACAACCCTCCTTAGTGTGACAAAAATTGTTCAGACTGTTTGTAGAGAAATGTTCATGCTAAGGCGTACAAATTTATTAATATCAATGTGGACTAAATGTTGCATATTACATGACCAAATAATTCCACACCCAAAATGTATAATAATGGATATGAGCAATTCGCATGATGTTAGCGGAGCATTATTCTTCGGTTAGCATGTATTAAATATTTTGCTCAGTATGGATAATGTTTTCACTCTGGCACAAACGATAATTTTGAATTCGATACGAACAATAAATGAAAACACTATACTGGGTTAACTTGAAATTTTCATCTGTATCTATTCAGAATCGGCGGAGTTAATGATTGTGTTCCCCGACATCTATATAATATCGAGTATGTCTGGAGAGTTAATTGTTGAGCAAGTGCATAGGAGTTTGAATTGCGAAAAGTTTAATACCGAATTGAGGTGGAAATGGTTGCTGGAGGGACAAAAAATTCCCGTTTCTATGGTTATATACATGTATATATAATACATGGTACATCTTGCGTTTGTTTGCCTCTATCCCAAAAGTTACACATAAGGACTATTGTTAGTTCTTCAGGGTTTTTTTTATGCATCTTGCTGGGTTCTTTTTTTGTTTTTGTGGGTTTTTGGTAATCTTGAATAGCAAGATACCACAGACGAACCATGGTCGTAAAAAAAAAACATAAGAGTTGTGGATGTTGGACAAGGATCTTGAACCCACAAAGTCCTTGAATGTTACAACGTTCCAATTGTGATTGTGTTTCGTGATTTCTCTTTCCGCCTCTCCTTTCCCCCTTGAAGTTTTCCTTTTTATTTTCCCTTTCAAGGAACCAGAATGAGAGAGCGAAAAAAATGGAACATGGAATCTATTTAAAATAAATTGGTCCTTAAATTTTGCAGTAAAATAATCGCTACGTACAGGATCCAGACTTCCGCCAGAAAAATAAAATTAGAGGGGCTAGAAACCAAGCCAATTAAACTATGTATATTAAGTAAAATAATTAATGCAATTAAACAGATTGGGGATAATTGGATATGAAAAGAAAGAAATTACTAAAAGCAGGAAACATTGTTGAGTTTTATTTTTTTTAATTTGCTCTTACATCATGCAACGTTTTTTTGTTTCCTTTATTATCCCGCCATGACCCTCGTGACCACCACCAACACAAACACATTAGTACATGCACAGGCAGAAGGTGTGACCATAACCGTTATCGTAACCAAAAACGATGTAGCATGTTTCACCATTGACTATCTTTTATTTACTTTCATTTTCTCATCGTCATTGCGTTGGTCACAAAAAAAAAATTGGGCAAAGAAAAACAAGAAAGTTAAAAGCCAGTATAAAAAAAATAGCACTAATCAGTGTAAAAGTAAACACGTTGAAAATAGACGATTGATTAGATAACACATATCTAAGAGTACGTTGCTGGGAAATATTATAAAAACATAGCCTTTGTAGCCAGTATATTTGGGATGTATGTGCAAGTATGTCTCCATTGGCTTTGCGTTTGTCTTTGTCTTTGTCTTTTTTCCGTGCTTTTCCATTGCATGTCAAGCTATATTTAGATACCTTTTTTTTTTGTCATGAAATTGATACCACCTTCTCATATTTGCTATTACCAAAAGTAACCATTTAGTAAATTTGATAGATATAATATTGAAATGTTACAAGTGATCTTCGGTGGGGAGAGGGATGATCATTCGTTAGAAATCATAATGTTTTTGTCATGGTCATTGAAGCAGGTTTTGAAACAGAACGTGCGGATAGTGGCTTCTTCTTTCCTTTTTCTTCTAATGCACACAAGCACAAACATAATTACAAGTTCAAGATCAGCGTCACTTCTCTGACTGTTCCAGCAGCGGAGTTAGTATCTCTCTTTTCCTCTCTAACATGATATAATAATTTTACTGTGGCTAAGAGGATAAGTGTCAGTTGGTGGGAGAGACAGAGAGATAGATTATGGGCAGAGGACCGTTTTGTGTTAGTGTTGATGCTCTCTCAGCTCGTCTATTTTATTTTGCTTAGTGCTTGTCTCGTAGTCCACAATGAAACACCTTTTTTTTATTTTGCAATTATCACTCCATGCTGCATGGTTTAAATATAAAATTATTTAGTCCAAGTAAATCTCAGTTTCTCGCTTTGAGACAATTTCCTTATTTGTACAACTTTTAAACATTATTATCTCACTTTCTCTGTCTCTCGCTGCCTCTCTTTCATTCTCATTGCTGCTTTCTATATCTCCATCTGTCGAGCGGCCAGCAATGGTTGTGTGTCACCACAAGGCGTTCTATTTCACCAAAGTGCATAAAACTGAGGATACCATGATGCAGTGTACATCGGATAGAAGGTTTTTTTTTTTTGGCTTTTGCCATTTTGTGGCTTCCATGGAATATCTTGCAAACATGACGGCATATAATTAGCACAGAACTATAAACATTGCCACATCCCCCCCGTTTTTTTTTTTTTTCGTCTCTGTATATCATAAACAAGAAGCAGGTTGAGTTTAATTTGTTAGAGGTTGGTCAAATGATAGGAACACACTTTTTCTTTTCTTTTGTTATTGACATATTTGATCGTCTTTTTTTTTATGTTTTTTTAACTGATTTATTTTCTTTGCAATCGTCAAACTGCAACGGAGAGAATGTGTATTGGATAGAAATTGAAATGACCTCCGTAAGACAATAGCACCAAAATGAAACGCAATTCACTTTTGTTATATACGTTATACAATTTCTCTATCCTTAGTACCAAAATTGCATTCATCTTTTTCTTTCGTCTTTCTTAATCGTCCAGTTTTTTTTGTTTTTGTTTCGTTGTGTATTTGGCCCTGGGTTCCGTCTTTTTTTTTCTTTGCTCCTCCTAGTTTTGTGCGCATTATCGTACCAACCATTCGACCAAAATTAAAAATTCAGGGTCTCCCTAGTAACAAATTGGAAAACCAAAAAATAGCGAAGTGCAACAATATTATCCGATCCCATCCCACTTGCGTTGTCTTTGAAACCATTCGCAAGAAGATCTTCTTATCCGTTTCAGCTATTAGTTACGACTTCTTCGTTTTCGATTATCCCATTATAACACAATACAAGGCGATACAAAACACGCTAAGTTTGTTCACTATTTTTACAACGATCTATTGTTAAATTTTGAGGATCGTTTTTTTTTTTTTTACAACCAAAATTTCAAGTATCACGAAAACCTCCAGTACTGCCTTTTTTCCCCCCTTTTTTGGTTGACCACAAAAAAATCTACAATCCATAGCAAAAGTTGTTTCTCCTGGTTGTTATTCTAGTTCCATATAGACATCCATCAAAACAGAAAGAGAGTTTGAAGGTTTTCAGGAGTAACGGCAAACTAGAAGTTCTTAATCCAAAAACCTTCCTACACACACACGCTTCTCCTAAGAAAAATCACTCTTTACAACACTTTGTTGTAATCACAATATCCTACAATTAGGATTACACTTTCAATCCTTGTGAACTGTATATCAAAGTTAGTCTTTCCCACACTTGCCATTGGTATAGCCATCCTCCTTATCGTCGCCCAGAAAAGAAGGTTATAACAGTTTATTTTCCCCAGGCATTGTTCGTTGCTTTTTGTTTGACATCGATATCCGCTAATTGTCCTACAACCAAATTCGCACCCTCATTTGCTATTTCCGTTTGAATTTGGTACTGTCTTTACAACCAAAGATCTTACTTCCTCATTTGTTAGAGAAAGAGCTTTCTTGCAGCAACAGTTATTCATCGTTGATTTACAAGTGACAGTTTCAAGTTGATTCACATTCAAGGATTTTCCTAGACTTTTTTTTATTTGCCAATTTCCATTATTCACTTGTAATTCCCACCACCAACAGATAGCCCACTGCGTGTTAACCGAATTACCCAATTTGCAAAAAATAAACAAATTTCCTAATCTTCGTTTAAATCTGTGGTTTTGCCTTTTTTTTTTGTATTTTTTGCTGGTGAGTAACATTCTTCATATTAGGGTCTTACAAATTTAGACGCAACCACTTGGAACGGAATTCAACTTTTAAAGACGCCTCCATTCTGCAATTACCGGAGAAACTATCCATTCGTGAAGCTGAACTTTTGGATTTTATCCCATTCACAATTTCAAGTTCCATTTGACGCATCAAAACATAGACAGTCCCTTCGTTATTATTGTTCTTTTTTTTTTATTACTGACTTACATTTTGCTTTACAAATAAAGTTACATTTATCCCATTGTGCATATTGAGGTCCACAAAAGCATAGGAACACCAAAAAAAATTACACAAATCTTCATCATTCCAAACTTTGACGCTACTCTGCTTAAAAAAAATTTTATTATTAACAGAGAAGAAAGAAAACATATTGCCCTGAATTTTTGGTTTTTTGTTCTATAAAATTTAGTATAAATTTATTAGAAGTTCCCTTGACAACAACAAATTATTCCAATTACATTTCCCAATTCAATACTTGACATCTTAATAATAATTTTTTTTTTTTATTCCCACCATCTCCTTGTCCTTCTCCCTCCACACATCACGGTATTACTTTCTTATCAAGGAATAAACAAAGGCTTCATAAAGTATTTTTTTTTTACCTTTTTTTTTAAGTTGTTTATACCATCATTCTTTTTTTGAAGTACCGCGTACCACACACACACACACATACACACTCCCACACAGAGATATACAACACTCAATCTTGTCCCCCACACGTATAAATTATATCCATCCTCCGAGCCGTTTCAAAACTTCTAACTGACTTTTTTTCTGCCTTCCTTCCGCCATTATTTGCCATCGTCTTACCATTGCATATTACGATTTATTGATTTCCCTCCTCCGCGTCACTAAAAATTTAATTACCCTCCGAAGCTATCATACATATTTTATTTCTAAATAATATTATTGAAAGGCTTTATATCAATTGACTTGTGATTTGACTCATACCATCCACACGTCACATACACAACCGGATATTCCCCGAATCATAAACGATTAAACTTGTTTTTGAGATCTTGACTCGGACAAAAAAAATAGCGGTTAGATTTCCGTAACACACCTTACATCAGCCTACTTCACAGTGAATCAAGGAATAAGAAAAGACAATTATTTCTGTTCTTCCAAGCAACTGAGTATATTTTTACTTGCTTTTACCCTTGTTTCTTTTACATCGAATCTTCCCATTGGATCACACAACGGATATCCGAGAGATATTAGAGTTTTTTTTTGAATATTCCTTTTGCTTAACGTACGATTCAGGCCTGATTCCAAAGCAGATCAATCCGCAATAGAAAAAAAAAAAAAAGAAAGTGTGTGTTTTATTTTTGGTGCTTTCTTCCCCTTGATTTAGATCAAAGAAAAATAAACAAAAAAGAAAATTTTTTGTTTTATAGACAACAAACACTTGTTATTTATCAGACTTGGACATCCTTGTTTTCAATTATTTGATCTAGGTAGATTTGCCTTATTTGTGTGTCAAATATCCTTTGTTAACACAAGTTGGAAAGACAAACGAGTCCAATTCTTTCATCACTTTCTATCATAGTGCACGAGGAAAGAACCCTTTCATAAAAAAAGATTCTAGATTATTCCCACAAGTAGATCTGGAATTCAAAAGCATTTGTTTATTTATTATTAATTCCCACCATTTGTTTCATCATAATTTAAGTATCCAATCTGTCGACCGATTCATATGTATCTGTTGAGTTTAGAACGCTTGAAATGTCCAATAGTCCACATAGATCGCATAAACGACAGAAATCATCGATACTGAACCCAGCGTACTATTTCACACCTGACAAAGCCGATCCACAACAGCAACAAATATCACTTAAACAAGAACCACCAGAGTCACATCAACAACACCTCCAACAACAAATACCACTCAAACAAGAGCAACAACCGCCTCACCCTCAACAACTACAACCGCACAATGTTTTTGACCAAGACCCATACATGAATTATAATTTCCCCGCTACGAGTAGTAGATCTCGGCCAACGACGTCTACCGTACACACGACTAGTGAATTGTCCCATGAAAGTCATTCAGTGCATACATCTCCATTGAAACGAACGGCATCTTCAGAGTTGGATGCCCCATTACCAGCCATGGCAGCTTCTTCTCCAGTAGTAAGTTCAACGGCGCCATACTATTATCAACCACAACAACAACCGCCACCACAACTCAGTTTCCAAGATCATACCCACACACCTCAGCAACACCAACCTCAACCCCAACATCAGCTTCCACCTCAGCAACAACAAGCATCGCAGCAACAGCACCAACAGCAGGCACAACCGATCTTGCATTCTGCCCCTCAACTTCCACTCTATGGAAACCCTTCAAATATTCATCCAGGAACTTCAATGCAATCAAGTGGTTCATTTGGATACAATACCTCGCATAGTACATCTAACCCGTCAGCATTCGATTCATCCAATTTATATAATTCAGCATTTAGATTACCAGAATACCCCATCACTAATACAGTTCCTTCGTCATCATTATTGTCTGCCACAGGTGGTAAACAGTTTCAACAAACATCAGCATTATTACCATCAGGTACATTACCTCCTGCATCATTAGGTTCATCGTCAACTTCACTGCATATCTCGGCATTACGTCAACATCAAAAAAATAATTTATCCATTTCTTCTCATTTAACATTATTTAGTTTGAGTGGTAATAACCCACCCCCGGGTCCACCACCACATCCTCAATCCCAGCCACAGTCACAATCTCAACCTCACTCTCAACCTCTTCACGTGATACCGTCTGGCTCTTCATCTTCAGATGAATCTAAACGATCGGAAAAGGAGAATACTGCAATCCTTAATGATTTGTTGTGCAATTTGTCTACAGTTGATGGATCAAATATCAATAATTATTTACTTTCCATGTTGCATAAGATCAATTTACCATTCACGTTGGATGATTTTTATAATTTGCTATACAACGATAGACAACGCTCCTTGTTGGATAATATAACATATCAGAATAAAATTGACAAAACTGTTGTCAGTGTTAGTAACAATGAAATGTCAGTTGACGTGATCAATCAATTGTTGAATGTGTTCAAGAATCCAAGCTTGTTGGTTGATTATTTCCCAAGTTTAGAAGATAAAGATAATAAATTGGTTAATATTAATTATCATGAATTACTTCGTACTTTTCTTGCTATCAAGATTTTGTATGATATTTTAATTCAATTACCGTTAAGTGATGACGACGATCCCCAGCATTATACTATTCCAAGGTTATCCATTTACAAAACTTACTACATCATTTGTCAGAAATTAATTGCAAGTTACCCAAGTGCCTCAAATACTCGGAACGAACAACAGAAATTAATTCTTGGACAATCAAAATTAGGAAAGTTGATTAAATTGGTTTATCCGAATTTATTGATTAAACGTTTGGGAAGTAGAGGTGAGTCCAAGTACAACTATCTTGGTGTTATGTGGAATGAAAACATTGTTCAACATGAAATTAAACAGTTATGTGAGGAACATGACTTGAATGATTTGAGTGAAATATTCAATAGTGATCACAACAATCCATTTTCTACATTAGCAGCACCAAGTGATAACCCCACCACCAGCTCAACACCAAGACGTAGTTTGGGTCACAGGAGAAACTCCTCCAAGCAAAAGATCAAGTTGGAACAAGCAAGTGCGGTTGCTAATAACCCGTTCTTGCAGTCATTGCAAGCTTCGTCGTCCACTCATCATCATACTCAAAGTATGCCACCACCACCACCACCTCCACAGCATCAACAGTTACCACAACAGCCAACCATTCCCCAACAGTTACCAGAATATGAAAGTCCAATTTCTGCACCTCGTTTGTCATTTGTTAAACCTAATTTGAAGTACCCAACGGATGGGAATTTTTCAGTTTTAGATGATAATAATTGGTTTGTGAATTTGCTTTACGAATGTTATAGTAGACAACCAAGTTTGAACCATAGTGTAGTACAACAGATTTTCCTCAAGAATGATTTCTTATTGAATAGCTCAAGTTTGTTAAGGAATTTGATGGATTCAGTTATCAAACCGTTGTCCATGCAAGAAACTTATCCGAACATTGACTTGACATTGTATTTGATCATCATCCTTGAAATATTGCCATACTTGTTGTTGGTAAAGTCGTCTACAAACATCAATCTATTGAAGAATTTACGGTTGAATTTATTGCACTTGATAAATAATTTTAATGGCGAATTGAAGAAATTGAATTCTCCAAAATTTCAAGTTGAAAGGTCCACTATATTTTTAATTGTGGTAAAGAAATTGATCAATTTGAATGATTTGTTGATTACCTTTATCAAATTAATTAATAGAGACTCAAGCAAGGCTATGATGTCCCATGACATTGAGAATTTTTTAAAGATTAATTCACAAACTATCAAAATGGAAGATGATGACAGTAATTTCTTTTTCAATTTGAATACCACTTCCATGGGTGAAGTTAATTTCAGTTTCAAGAATGATATCCTATCCAATGATTTGATTTATACTTTAATTGGTTACAATTTTGATCCCAATGTGAATAGCGAATTGAGAAATTCGATTTCCATGAATTTTATCAATGAAGAAATCAATATTATTGATGAATTTTTCAAGAATGATTTGTTGAATTTTTTGAATACCGATTTTCATTCGGGTTTAGATGACGAAGATAGCGATCTTGATATTGATGCAACTTCAACTCAAAGAATTGCTACAACTGCGACGCACGATTCTCATGGTGGGTCATTATCTCCAGAACATATTTCTACATCCAATGCACCTGTTCCACCGGCTGGAAATACTTCAGTTTCTGGTGCTCAAACCGAGAACAAGAGAACTACGTCTAGTGGTAATGAAGCAGTTTTGACTCTGAAAGAGTTGATGAAATTGAATTCCTTAATTAGTTTGGTTGATAAAAAGCTATTATCGAGCCAGTTCAAATCAAAATATCCAATTTTGATGTACAATAATTGCATAACTTATATTTTAAATGATATTTTGAAGTATATTTTCTTAAAACAACAACAGCAACAATTACAAAACACAGCCAGTAGTGCAAACACTACTGTTGGTGGTTCCAGTGATACACAGCATGATCCTATTCCTGGTTCAAGTTCAGGCAATGGATCAAATAATAGTTTTGGTAATTGGTGGGTGTTTAATTCATTTATTCAAGAGTACATGAGTTTAATGGGAGAGATTGTTGGATTGCATGATAGTTTAGAATAGACTTTTTTTTGGGCTTGGTTTTTTTTAGTAGTAATGATTGTTTCATGTTTCCCATAATTTTTTAATTGATTAATATTGTTTGTTTCTCATTTCTTTAACATTTATATTGTTAATAAGCCATGGTTCCTGATGCCATGCGTTTCCCCTTTTTTTTTTCAAGAATTTATATAGGTACATTTTTTTTTAATAATATTATTGTTTAATTGTCGTTTGTTTTAACGTTGGTTATACAGATCTTGATTATACTAGTTTTTTAAATTATCGTTGATATGTTTGTTGATTTCGTTACAGATAAATTTTGTGCAGATAGTCTTTTCACACTTACCAGTTCAGTTCACAACCAAAAGCGCATCTGTAAATTATGAGTCCAGTCGCGCTTATAGATAAAAATTCCGCTTTCTTCCCTAGTAGAACCCCGCGGAAACTTAGACCCAGCGCATCTTTTGTGGCAAGAGAACAAACATATTGAATTTTCTGTATTCTATAAATACACCCTCGAATGGAGCGATTATCTAACGGGAAACACGACCTCAATTTCACCAGCCCCTAAAGAGAGGAAACATCATGCCACATAAGAAAGTAGTGATTATTGGAGGAGGTATATCTGGAATCAAAGCAGCCATTGATTTGTATAACGGAGGAATCAAAGACACAGTTATTCTTGAATCAAGTTCACGATTAGGTGGGAGATTATTAACCATTGATTCAGAAACACATAATGGAGTAACGTATGACTTGGGAGCTTCTTGGTTTCATGATTGTTTGAATAATCCATTATTAGAAAAGGCTAAGAAATTACAAAACGTCGATTATTATTTTGACGATGGGAAATGTGTTTATTTCAATGAAAATTCCAAAGATATCGAAAAATGGAAATTCGAGTCCGTACTCGATGAATTGACCACATATGGAAGTTATATATATTTAAAAAACCCTGAGAAGGAAGATCTTTCTGTCAAAGCATTATCCGAAGAATATATTGGGAAATATGGTGACACATTGACTTCGGAACAAATTGACCTTGTTTTGAGTACCATTCGAATGTGGACTGAATTGTGGCTTGGAGAATCGTGGGATTTAGTATCAGGGAAATATTTCTTTGGAGATAGTGGTCATTTGGGAAGAAATGCTTTTGTGAAGAACGGATACAGACGAGTTTTCATTAATGAATTGAAAGAATTGCCTCGATATTATCGTGATTCGTCAATCAAATTCAATGCCCATGTTAAAAGTATCGATTATGCAGATCCAGCTAACATATTGATAATTTTGAAAGATGGCAGACGGTACACTTGTGAATATGTGATATCCACGATTCCGCAGTCGTTATTGAAATTATCAAACCCAGAAGATGATTGTTTTGTGAAATGGATTCCCGAAATTCCTCCTGTTATTCTGAATGTTTTACCCGATGTCAGCTTCAGTAGTTTAGGAAAAGTTGTGTTTGAATTTGATGAATGTTTTTGGCCACGAGATGTTGAACGATTCTATGGATTAACTAAAAACATTCCTAATTTGGATTTCCCAAAACTGTGGGATTATCCTACCATATTAGTGAATTATCAAATCATCAACAATGTTCCTTCATTGATTGCATTAACACAAAACCCATTATCAAAATACATTGAAGATTTAAACCCCGACACGAAATCAGAACAGATTTGGTCACTTTTCAAACCAATAATCTCCAAAATAAGTACCAAAGCGGGTGATATCCCTCAACCAAAGAAAATCTTTCACACACCTTGGAATAATAATCCATTGTCTAGGGGTAGTTATGGTGCAACACTTGTTGGAACAAAAGACCCTTCTTTGGTAATTAAAGCATTTGTAGATGGCCATCAAGACAGAATTAGATTTGCTGGTGCAGAAACAATGGATGACAGTTCAAATGGCTGTGCTCATGGCGCATGGCTTTCAGGTAAACGTGAAGCTGAATTCATTTTAAATAAGGAAAAAGCAAAGAATGGAAAATCAAAATTATAGGTACGAATGAATTGTATAGAAAATATATATATATATATATATATGTCAATCCTAATATTCGCATCTTGAATTGCAAAATCATAAAAAAAAAATTTTTCACTTTCATATCAGAAGCAACCATCTTCATTACCATCAAATCATGCCTACTGAATTAGAAGAATTAGTTTCATTTTTGCATTCTCCACAACCAGCAGTACTTCAAATTGCCTTGGATAATTTAGTCGGCTACTCCAGTGGTCCTCACCAACAAGTATTCAGCTATGACGACTATGAAGCCATCAAAGATTTGAAAACCATAAGTAAAGCATCCAGTAAAACCATGGTTAACCAATCGATCACTATTTTAGCCAATTTATGTGATGACTTAATCATGAGAAAACTAATTGTTGAAGATGAAGAATATTTGAAATTCTTGGTATCGTCAATTTTAAACCTCAAAAACACCAACGCCGATTTGATGTGTATTTTATTAACCAATTTGGCCAAAAATGATGTCATCAATAGGATCTTAGATTTCACCGTTGAATTAACCGATAATGAACAAAAGAAAGTCTTCACATCAAACAAGGCTATTGATTGTTTAATGGATTGTTTTGTCAAAGGATATGATAGAAAATTGAACCCTTATGCAAATTACGATTATTTATCCTATTTCTTTGCCGATTTGTCCCGATTCAAACAAGGTAGAAGTTATTTCATCACCGAACAAGAATACGATCATGTTGTGCCATTATCCAAAGTGTTAGTTTTCACGGAGAAATACGATGATAAAATCAGAAGAGAAGGTGTGGCATCCACGATTAAGAATTCCCTTTTTGATACTAATTCACATGTGAAGTTATTGACCGATGAAAAAATCAATTTGTTGCCATTTATCTTATTACCATTGGCAGGACCGGAAGAAATTGACGAAGAAGAAATGTTTGAATTACCGGATGAATTACAACTTTTGCCAAGTGATAAAAAGAGAGAACCTATTAGTGGGATAATCTGTATTCATTTGGAATCGTTGTTGCTTTTATGTACCACAAAGCCAGGAAGAGAATATCTTCGAGAAAAACAGGTTTATGCTATTATTAAAGAATTACACAAGGCTTTGGATGTCGAAGAAGTTGCTGATTTGTGTGATAGACTTGTGCAAATGTTGAAGAGAGATGAAGCTCCAGATGCAGAAGATATAGATATGATCGAAAGTGATTCCGATGATGAAAAGATTGTAGAGATTTTATAGACATGGTTTCTTATGTTTTTTTTTTTGTATGTATTAATATTAGATTTAATTATACTGTACACGGATTACCAACAAAAAAGAAAAAAAACGACAGAAACCAACGTATATATACTTATTCCTTGAGTACTAATTTCCCATCAACTAACCTCAAATTCTGTTTGACAATGCTAATGATTCTTTGTTTGTTTTCTGCATGGGCACTGACTCTGCTCTTTAATCCGACAAGCAACTCTTTGGTTGTTAATGGATGGTCACGAACAATATCCAATACATCTTTAACGGTAACCAAAAGATTATCTGGACCTGAGTCGTTCAAACCTGTAATTGGAGATGCGGAGCCTGTAGGAGTCCCTGGTTTTGGAGAAGGACTGCTACCTTTTGCTGGTGGAGCAGGGGAAGTGGATTTTTCTTTCTTGACTTTGGTATCATCCAATTTCATCTTCTTTCTTGGTGATGCGATCTCTGGAGTAGGACGTTTACGGCCCAGTGGGTTCCAATCACCAGGTGGCATGGTGGACAAAAATGTCTGAGGTGCTTTGATGACAACAAACCCATCACCAATGCTCTTGACAGACACTTCCCGTGGGCGTTGGGCTTTGATTGTATCAGTTTCCCCTTCCAATCCTGATTCCTTCTTGATTGAAATCTCTTCCTCACTCTCATCCTCACTTTCCAAATCAGATTTTGACACAAATGGCACTTGCACATCTTCGTCATCACTATCGTATACAGCCCCTTCTCTCTTATTCAAAACTTTTCTTAACTTCTTACCTGCCTTGTCAACTTTTCTTGCCTTTTCGGTTTCGAACAAGTCATCCAAATCATCATCATCAATTTCGGCATCCAGTTGTCCATCAAAATGCGCTGCTTTCAACATTTCTTTTTTGATCTTTCTTTCCGATAATTTGTTTTCTTCTTCGTCTCCATCCATGATTGGTGCTTCTTCGTCATCCGCAAATTCTTCGTCAAAATCTAAATCGTCGTGGTCCGAATCTCTATCATTGCCTGAACCACTTCCTCCCAAAACGGTTCTCATTTTTCTTCGTCCATTGGTGTGATTTGCTATTATACTTCCATTCATTGCTGGTGAATTGTATCTAAATCTTTGATCAGGGGTACCTTCAGAGATGGACCTATCTTCCATATGCTTCATGAGCCATCTAGGCACACTGGAGTTTCGTTCCATCTTTGCTTCGGCTTCCTCTAACGTCAAAGTCGCATATCTATTTCTTGGAGTGAATCGATAAACTTTCTCGGCAGGAATCATTTTAAACCCATCTTTGTCAAAGACAAATAAAACATGTTGTTGTTCCGTTGATCCTGCTTCATAGTTTCCGACATACACATTTTTCCCATCATAGTCCTCTATAACCCAAGGGTAATGCTCTTCGTATCGCAATTTTCTTTTCCCTTCATCCATAAGATTGATTTGTCGTGTTTTCCTTTGAAACACATTCTTACGATTCTTTCGGGCTCCGCCATCTGGGGCAACTTGTGATAGGTCTTTCTGGTTTTTATTGGCTGGCTTTTCAGGTGCAACTTTGGCTGCCATCTCTTCCTTTTTCTTTTGTGCTTCTTCACCTATGGCATCAGGCTTGTTTTCCTCTTGTTCTCTCAATCTCTCCAATTTGGCCAATTCTTGCTCCTTTTTCCGCTGTTCCAATTCTTCTCTAGTCAAATGAAATTGCATATTTCGGGGATCCTTTCTGTGTAGCCTAGTAGGTTTGGTGAAATCTCTCACTATGTCCACGTCCTGCTTAGTAGCAAATTTCATTATATGGAACCGAATGTCCTCAACTTCTTCTTTCGTACATGACTTTAAAGGGATGGTTTGCCATTCCAGTTCCTTCAGTTGTTGTTGAGGTTTTGCTTGTGGTGTTGAACTAGTGTTCGCACTGGGTTCCTCCTTTTTCACGATAACTTCTTGCTTGAGCTGAGGTTCTGGCTGACTCATATTGGAAGTTACACTGACGTGATTTATGATTCTTACAATTATAGGTAGAATGAAGAATAAACAGAAGGACTTCTGACATCTTGAATCCGCTTTTTCTCTTGACTTGTTTTTTTCGGTGTGTTAGTTTTTCTGCGAACAAAGTGATTTAGGTCGCGGTGCACGACAACAAAGATCTTCCCAAAGTAACAGACTATACAAATGGTAATGCCATTAAGAGGAATCTTTGTCAGTTATGTCTCCTCAAACAAATTGTAATTAATTAAGATTATCTTCTTTAAGATTGGTATGAGTTTTGTAGATGGTGGGACAGGTATCGTGAATCTGCAGGGACGCACGGCTAGTAAGTATTTCAAGAATTGGAGTATGGAATCATGATCTTGTACTTGCGGTTGATTGGTGACAGTGATAATCCATTAATGTCATATTCGGTGTAGTTGGGTGTAATTTATTAGTGACAAGAACTGTGTTAACTTTCTCTTTGCAAAAGGAAGAAGGAGATAATTTGAGTTACAACTTTCCAACCTTCTATTTTTTTTCTCTCTAACTGCTTTTGTGAGCAGTCAATTATTCCCTACCACATACAAGAACAGGTATTCTCAACCAATGACATCATATACTAATACCCATTCGACTGACATAATTTGCGTTATCGACTCATCTATTGTTGGTTGTAATGTCAATGTACTTCAAACCGCATTTGGTAAGCCTAACTAATTGCGTGCCACGTTTTTCCTGTGCTTCCACAGTTTGATGGAATGTTACTAAAAATACAAACCTTCAATCCTTGAACTTGAGCTGTGGTACAATACCCATTATCCGTCGTTTTGGTAGATATGAACCATATCAGTCAATGTATCAAATTTGACGTAGTTGGCATATGTCAATTATGCCGTTTGGTTTTGCACCAAGTGAGACAGCCAAAAACAAAAAAAAAATAAAGATCGCAATCTGTTTGTGCTCCACAGGCAGTAAACGGATACTAATCAACAACAGCTCATTCTTACCGCATTTTTACATTCTACAAGGGGCATTATACGTATGTCGATAAATTGAAATAGAATGTCAAAAACAATATGATTATGAGTTTTTAATCCATTTGCCGTATGAATTGTTAAACAATTAAAAGTCATGGCCCACGTTGTTCGTCCTATAATTTGGATCTGGACTCCTTGAACTGTTCAAGGATATAAATAGATACGATGAAAACTCATATTCGATCGATTTTTGAGCTAAAGAAAATGGTAACTAACAATTCAATAGATTGTTATAACACAATGGTTACTCTTTCAAAGTTGATTAATTCAGGATTTTTGTACATTGGACAAAGTGTGTTCCAAGATGTTGCAACTCCACAACAAGCATCAGTGGAACAATACAACATAATCAAATACCTTGGTGGGAGTGGTCCCTATATTCAGAATTCTGGTTGGGGAATTTCTGCGGATTTTCCTGACCAATGTACCATTGAACAAATTCAAATGATAAGTAGACATGGTGAGAGATACCCAAGTAAAGGAGACGGAAGATTTTTTGATACCGTCATGCAAGTTTTCAAAGATTATAATCAAGAGTTCAAAGGAGATTTAGCATTTTTAAATGATTATGAATATTTTGTCACCGATAACGGGCATTATGAAAAGGAAACTAGTCCAAGCAACTCCAAAGGTCCATATGCTGGAACTACCAATCTATTAAGACACGGTGCTTATTTCAGAAGCAGGTATGGTTCACTTTTTGGACAAGGTGATAAAGTCACTATATTTACCAGTAACTCTGGAAGATGCTATCAAAGTGGTGAATATTTTGCTCGTGGATTTTTAGGTGATGATTACAACGACAACAACGTTGAATTCGTGGTGGTGGATGAAGATAAGAAAATGGGTGGCAATTCGCTAACTCCAAGATATGCATGTACCACCTTCAACGAAAGTCTTCACGACGATTTGGTGAACCAATATAATAAAACGTATCTACAAGATATATTAACGAGGTTGACAAAGGATAATCCAGGTTTGCAATTGACAACTTCTCATGTCCAAGGTTTGTTTCTTTGGACAGCATTTGAAATCAATGTCAGAGGTTTGTCTCCTTTTGCGAATATTTTTACTATTGATGAGTACATAAGAAATGGATACCGTAACGATGTTGTGAATTACTTCGGTACTGGACCAGGTAATAATGCAACCAAAGTGATTGGTTCATCGATGGTAGAAGCATTCTTGAAGATCTTACAAGATAATGACAACAAGAAAATCTGGTTGACTTTTACTCATGATACTGATATTGAAATGTACTTGACATCCATGGGATTGATTGTTCCTCAAGAAGATATTCCAGTCGATAGAGTTCCTTTCCCAAACCCTTACAACTCTGCAGAATTATTCCCACAAGGTGCTAGAATTTATACCGAGAAGTTGAAATGTGGTGATGATAACTATATTAGATTTATAGTCAATGATTCGGTATATCCATTCCCTGGTTGCAGTTCTGGACCAGGATTCACTTGTGAAATGACTGAGTTTATTCAATTGATTAGATCAAAATTGAATGGTGTGGATTTCAAACAACAATGTCACGTTGATGGTCCTTCACAGTTAACGTTTTACTGGGATTATACTACTACCAAATACGATGCTCCTTTAATAGATCAATAGTACTCTTTGTTTTTATATATATTTGTAGAAAAATGTATGATACACAATTACTGCAAAAAAAAAAGGAATCACGTCTTTCCAGAATGGACCCCGGTTCAGGAACGGAATCGCGCTTCCAGATACCCTCTTGGGTCCAACTGAAAAATAAGCTGAAAAAAAAAAAAAAATTCACACTAACAGTATGACTCTAAAATCAAACACTTTCTTTCAAACTAATACCTATTCCTGAGCCACACTCATTCGTTATTCGTCGCAATGTCCATAGTGGTAACTGAAAAAGAAGAAGAAATATTAAACAAATTTGAGCATCCTGAACTAATCCAAACCGCTCCACCACCTCCAAAATATGTTGCATTTTTAGCTGGGATGTTTTCCGGTATAGCGAAGAATGCCGTGGGTCATCCTATGGATGTATTGAAATGTCGATTACAAACGGCTCCACCAGGTAAATTCAAGGGTGTGTTTGATTGTTTTTGGAAAACATTGAAATTTGAAGGTCCATTTGGATTTTACAAAGGATTTACCCCACCTTTAGTTGGATGGGTGTTTATGGATTCAGTCATGCTTGGATCATTGCATACTTATAGAGAATTAGTGAAAGAATATGTGTATCCAGATGAAAAAAAATTACCATTATTGGGCCATATGATAGCCGGGTTAGGAGCTGGGTTGACGGTAAGTTTCGTTGCGGCACCAATTGAACAATTCAAGGTCAGACTACAAGTTCAATATGATAAAAGTTCCAAGATCTATAGTGGACCCATTGATGTTGCTAAGAAGATATATCAACAAGCAGGTATTAGGGGGATATATAATGGGTTAGCATCCACGATGATTTTCAGAACAAATTTCATATGGTGGTGGGGTTCATATGAGTTGATAACACAATATTTTGAAAAAAATACCAAGATGTCAGCTCCAGCAATAAACTTCTGGGCTGGTGGATTGAGTGCTACAGTATTTTGGATATTTGCATATCCTTCGGATGTGGTTAAACAAAATATCATGCTTGATTCGCCAATAAAATCACAAAAGAAATTCCCACATTGGATTGATGCAGTGAAATATATTTATAGAGAAAAAGGATTAGCTGGGTTTGGGAAAGGGTTCATACCAGCAATTATTAGATCGTTCCCAGCCAACGCGGCTGCTCTTTTAGCATTTGAATGGGTGATGAGGTTGTCCAAACAAAACTGACTTTTTAGATTTTTTATGATAGACGTATTATTATTATATTTATTACTATAGACGTGATAAATAATCACTTCATTTTCAGTGCTCTTATATTACCGTGTTTTCTTACTTCTTGATCCATCAACTCTCTAATTCTATGACTGCCAGCTATCGCAAGTGACAAAACTTTTTCCAATCTATCCAATGGCATTTTATCTTCCAATAACAACAATGCCAATTTTTCACTTTTACCAATAACACCAATAGTCAAACTACTGATATCATTCTCTTCCAAATTGTTCAAATCTAACAACGGAGTAGTGTCATATAACCCACAACTTATACTACTCACATAATCATACATGGCAATCCCAGCATCAATCAATGCCAAGGTTATTGCATTCGCCACAGCTGCTAATAGACCACCATCTGAACTTAAAACTTGGATATTTATCACGATATTAGTTCTTGGATATAAATTAATCATTATACTTTCCATGAATGTTTTTTCCAATATATTTTTCAATTCAATTAAACGTTTTTCATTCTTGTTTCTTTTCTTTCTTTCAAATGTAGCAAAATTGGCTATGGTTAAATTGATTTCCACATTTGCATGTTCGCTGTGTTGTTGTGATCGTAATGCAGGTTCAATTGGTCCTTGAACAGTACAGACAACTTTGGTGTTGCCTTGTTCGACATAAGATGAACCGTCGGATGAGTTAGGGTGGGTGTTGATTCGACATTCAAATCGACGTAATTCGTTCCATCTTCTTCCATCTATTCTTAGTCCTTCTGGTGAGTACAATTCCATTGCAATGTAATGTGTATTTGCTTTCTTCGTGAATGAAAGAGTTGCTTTATGTCATCGAAATGGATTTTCCAATTTTTTTTTTTTTGTTAGCAGAAAAAATAAAAGAAGATGGAGGAACAATGTCCAAACCAGGAAATAGTGCGCCGCATATGGTGATGTAGCTATCTATGTACAAATGTCTTTATGTACTTTTTAAATAAGCAGGTCCTATAAACTGGAAATGAATTGCAGTATACACCAACAATTACTCAAGAAGAAGAAAATTGCAGAATAAAACAATCCATTATCAAACGTGTTTTCCCCAAGAAATTCCAATTTGTATGCAAAATATAACCATGTAGCTTGTGATCCAATCCACAACACGAGACAAGCAATTCCTGAAGCTTTATTAGTGGTTAACATGTTTGTCTTGGATAAAAAGTGAGGCAAAAATATCAAGAACCAAATGAAATACTGTGAAGTTATAACCTTGTTGAATGTCACAAATATAAATGTTTGCAAAAATAAACTTGATAACAAGTCAGTTCTAGCAAATACTAAAGGTATCACGATTCCAGATAATACCAATTGTGGAATGAATGCTAATTTTTCAATATCTAAACCGGTAGACACTTCTGAGATGGCCGATTTGTAGTATAATGCCATATTGTAGATTGAGAAATTATGACGATGATCCAATCTTGAAAAATGGTACAAGTATGAGTTTTCGATGAATTCCCAATGGTATTTCAAAAACATCAAGTAATTTATGGCACCTAATGTAGATACCGTAACTAACAAATACAACAAGTTTTTCTTGTTGACAAGGTTTGCAATTGGCAAATTGACAAATGGGACTGACCTGTTTGATAAATAATAAAGAATGCTTGGGAGATAAATGATTGGGTAAATTTTAAAATGAATAGAAAGTCCTAACCAAAAAGCAGATAAAACAGCGCTGTTCTTTTCTAACAAGAAATACAATGACAACATTATCATGACAGTTAAAACACTTTCAGCAGAACCCCTTGTGCTTATAGTAATGACCATTGGATTTAATAACCAAATTGAAGATAATATCATCACTCTCTTATTGGATAACTTCTTGTCTCTTTTCAATAGTTTCAAAATTATCAATCCTGTAATTAAGTCACTGATCATGAATAATACTTTACCAAAATGGTACCAATATTCGCCAAAGTTATCTGGAATTAACATCATTGCCAATATGGGTGTATATCTGTATGTCTCTCGTAAATACGGTGATACACCATGGTAAACAAACCTCGCAGCATCATTAAACACTAGATAATCAATATCGGTATACTTAACAGGCATGTACTCATCTTGGTATAGCCCAAATAGGAAAAACCCAATTCGTAGCATAACAGATAAAGCAATTAGGTATTTCAATTGTGACATGGCGTTTGGTTGTTATTCCTCGGATGTGAGACGTGTGTGTATGCGATCAGTGTCAATCAACTGATGAAAAATTTCGCTTTGTTGTGTTTTTCTCCCCCTCACTCGCAGGAACAAAACGAGGGGAGATCAAACGATAACCAACCCATCGGTCGACAAGAAAAAAAAAAAAACATCAAGTGTAACCAATATCATCTAGTATCTTGGAAGTGGTTTACTTCCAACCCCTATAATTCCAACAAGCAACCTAATATGTCAACCAATCCACAAGAAGATGTATATATAGAGTATTTGAATTATGACTGGAAATCATTTAGTGAGTTCCAAGATGGTTTACAAGAAATTTTAGACAACTATTTGGCAAACTTGAAAGAACAAGATGCTTCTATAACTACTATTCCAAGTTTGGATAAACAACAATTGATAGATCAAGCCAAATCCTTCTTTTTCTGTAACAAAACTGGCCATATTTTGAATTTGGATGATTACAACCAGTGGAAATTGCACAATGGTGATAAGTATATCAAAAGCAGTCAAATTGAAGAACCATCGGAGGTCAGGAAAAGTGGAGAAGAGGAAAGGAAAGAAGAAGAAGAAGATGATGATGATGATGAACCATACACCTCAAATTATCAACAATTAGTTGAGTTGATTGCTCAAGGGAAACCGATTCCTGGAATTAAGCAGATTCCAGATACAGTATTGACGGATCAAGGATCCACTGCATCAGCTGCTCAAAGAACCAAACCTTGGGAAAGGAACAAGCCAGCAAATGGGAAAGAAGAAATAGAAGCTAATATTGAAAGTACTGCAGTTTAAATAGAATGGGTTCGTCCTAATGTAGTTTAATATATCATGATATGTCTAAATAATGGTTAAGCTTGCTATGCTTGGTCCAAACCAAAGCCTCGCGTCAAAGTGGCTGAATTGCACCCATTTTAAACCAAGCCATCGATCAACAACTCTTTGATGAGACCAATACTACTTCTTTTATGACCAAAAATGAAAGCCGGTGGTAGATACTAGCCTTGCCTGCGTGTTTCCTGTTCTGTCGTAATTCCTTGGCCAAAGGGGGAGGTCGTTCTCCTGTTTCAAATTTCCTAAATTGGTGATTTTTTTGGTGTTACAATGGGTTTCAGCACCCTTAACTGTTCCTCTTGAGTTACATCAATTTGATTCCAAGGGTACACCCACTTTCAAATCAGTTAAACAATGACATTGTTAATGTGACCAGCTTGCCGATCGTAATACAAATAAAATAAAAAGGTGGAATTTTAATATTCCCATACAAATCACAAGAGGACAACTGTTGCAAGAATGTAAGACAAAAAAATAATGTCATGTGTCAAATCTCACCAACGAATTTTTTGTTCATGCTACGTAATGGGCTTATTCGAATAAGGTATACGAGATGGTTATACTCATCCAGATATCTTTCTCTAGCTCAACAATCATTTTCTCATGAAGCTTGTCGAATCGCTCCTACTTTCTTTTGTCCTGTGGGATATTGCCTCTAACTTTTATAACCCCCAAGAAATCTACAAAACAAGACAATGTTTTAAAATCCCACCCGAAGTTTTTCCCATTGACTTCCGTTTTGGTTAGGCTCAAAAGAAAAAAATGTTTTGCATTACTGTGTTCAGTTTTTTTTTTTTTTTTTTCACTCTTTCGCTTCCGTTTCCACTTCCACTGATTCTCCCAAATAAAAAAAAAAACATATAAACTCAACATTCCTTTTTTTTTTTTTATTTCAATATTGTCGAATCCCACGATCTAGCCATATCTATCCTTATCATCACTCATTCGTCAGCTTCATTTAGACATGTCTTATCGTGGTCCTAACCAATTTCAAAACCAATTCGGTAACCAACCTCAGGGTATACCTTCACAAGCACCTCCACATATTGGTCCAGTCTCGTCATCAAAATCGCCTTTACAACAATTCGAAGATTATTCCAAACACATTGAAGATTTAATCGATAACTATTTCAAAGTCTTGAAACCTTATGTGCCTGCAATTGGTAGAGCCTTTTTGGTTGCCACGTTCTACGAAGATACTTTGAGAATTTTCACCCAATGGAACGAACAAATCTATTATTTGCACAGCTATAGACACTACTGGAGATGGTTGACTATAATATTCTTAATTAACAACATGTTGGTCATGAGTGTCGGTTCAACTTTAGTCATTGCCAGAAAGAAGATCAACATTGCTACCATTGCTTTGATCATTGTTGTCATACTTCAAGGTATTGCCTACGGTTTATTATTCGATGGCCAATTCGTCTTGAGAAACTTGTCTGTTGTTGGTGGGTTAGTGTTAGCATTCTCCGATAGTATAGTGAGAGATAAGAGATCTTTGAACATGCCAGGTTTGCCAATGTTGAACAACCAAGACAACAAGAAATACTTCCTTTTGACTGGTAGAATTTTATTGGTCTTGTTGTTCTTGGGATTTGTCTTCTCCTCCGAATTTTCAATTGGCAGAGTGTCCATCATTATCATTGGGTTATTGTCTTGTGCCTCGATTGTTGTTGGTTACAAGACCAAATTCTCCGCTGCCATCATGTTGACTGTGTTATTCTTGTACAATATCTTCACCAACCAATTCTGGGCTTATGAATCCCACGACGCCAGACGTGATTTCTTGAGATACGAGTTCTTCCAAGTCTTGTCGATTGTTGGTGGATTATTGTTGGTTGTCAATGCTGGTGCTGGGGAATTCTCCATCGATGAAAAGAAAAAGATCTATTAGTTGCAATGGGTTTATGAATTCATGTATTATTTATATATCACTGTCAACAGTTGTATATCTCTCATATATTTAGGTTAAAAAAATGCAAAAACGAATATAAATTCAATTCAAGAAACACCTCGGAAGTAGTAAAACCGTTTTGCAATATATGGTTCTCTTGCAGTTAGTGCGTACAAAAAAAAATTCGGAAAGAAAAAAAAGATCCAACCATACATTGCAACACTGATCAAGCTGACATGTCTAACGAAGATCAACCTAAATGTCCAGTCGATGTTTCCACGAGAAGTTCCTGGTTATCTAAATTAACAGGTAAGAAAAAAGAGCCAATCGTTTCACCACCATCAACCCCACAATCTACCAACGACGAACAACCCGCATGCCCTGTTGACCACCATGCCAGATCCGTCTGGGCCAATAACGTTTCTGTTAAAATAGCAAATCCACAAGAAGAAGCCATCGAAGTATCAAAGGACATCACCTGTGATTCAGCTAAATTATCCAACACGATAGCAGACACCACGACATCAAATGTGAATTTACCAGTGGAAAGAGAATTAAGTTCCATACCGCGTACATCATCTAATTCCAACTGGATCTATCCATCTCAAAAGCAGTTTTTTGAAGCCATGCAAAGAAAGAACTGGAACCCTGACCAAGATGACATGAAGGTCGTTGTTCCCTTACATAATTTGGTCAATGAACGAGCATGGAGACATATTTTAATGTGGGAACAACCTTACAATGCCGAAACGATGCAGAAATGTGGTGGTATTACATTGACAAGCTTCAAAGGTGATCTGAAAAAACTTACACCTCGTGCTTGGATTAGAGGTTTAATGGGATATGAAAAACCATTTGATCGTCATGATTGGAAAATCAATCGTTGTGGATTGGAAGTTGAATATGTCATTGATTTTTATCTGGGGGAAAATAATCAAGTGAATTTGGACGTCAGACCGAAATTGAATAATTTGGAAGGAATCAAAATGAGGGTATTTAGAGCATTTGGATTTTAAGAAAACAAATCCTTTCTTTAATTTTATATATATATATATTTATAAATAGCCCCGGTTGAGGTTGGTTTTTTAGTAGTTTTTTTTTATTATGTCTTGTATATATACATGTATATTTTTTTATATCGTGAAACAGTGGACTTTATCTCTCTATCTTCTACCCATAAATTGACCAGATTGACCTAATTTTTGCATATTTTCACCAACTTGGACATTAGTTTCGAAATATTTAGCAACGCATCTATCCAAGCATAAGGCTTCTTGCTTGGAAATATCAGCTTCACTATAGGATTTATTGATACATTTATTGTGACATTGGGTAACTAAAGCATTAAACATTCCTGTAACCATGTCTAATTCAGCCTCAGCGGCTTGAAGCTTTTGTTGACTTGAAATTTGAGGAGTGGCACCACCTAATCCGAACATTGTTGAATGAGTATTTAGTATTAGTATTAACTTTGGTTTAATGGCAAAAAAAATTGATGATTTTTCATACTTTTTTTTTTTTCTTCTTCTTTGCTCTTGCTTTCCCCAATGGAAATTTTTCACCTCCAAATGTCGCATGTCGGATATCATAGATTTACACATATCTCATGTCGTAACATAAAGAAAACACTTAAATTAATTATATTAAAACCTGTTTAATAAAGCGGATCAATTTTACAATCCAGGAAATGTAAACTGTATATAACCTCCCCAAAGCAACTCTTCAAATGGCACTATTTCATTCAACTGTTCCATATCGTTCTTTTTCTGTGGTGCTATTGAAGCCAATCCTTGGGAAAGTGTGATTATTTTCCCATTGATACTGGAAGTTCCTCCAAGATGGGAAATTCTGGCATTTCGGAAATACGAAGTTCTCCAAGTAATTGTATCATCTAATGCTTGTGACACATCGTGGTAGTATTTCATGAATCTCCAAACTTGAGTTTGAGTGTTGAATACAGCAATTCGTAGCAAATTCTTGTTGGTAGACGTTAATTGTAAAGTGGATAATCTTGAAACATCCAATTTATCACTTTTATGGGGCTCGTTATCAAATAATCTTAAATGATTATTCTTAACTCCTCCCATTAGGAAAATATAATCCCTTTCTTCATTCTTGTAATACAATGCAGTATGATGGCAACATCTATATTCAGCTTCTTTCAATTCAGCATCTTCTACTTCATTTCCTTTAATCAATTTATCAGAAATTTCATCGTCTCCCGCTCCTAATGGAATATTAAAATAATCAAAAGCATATGAGGGAAGTTTCTCCCACGTGCAAGTTTTGAATACGAATTTGTAAAAATCCCCAAAGAATTGATTATTCTCAGCACAACCTCCTTGTACAATCAACGATTTGGAATTGAAAAACTCTTGCATACTGCTGGTACACTCTTTTGGTTTACCACGAGAACAGATATTACAAACAGGCTGCTCCATAGCTCTACTACTAGGTGTGCCTTTCTCAAGACGTGACAGCAGTATAACTTCGGATTCTCGTCTAGAAACATCAAAAGCACTGGTTTGTTCTAATGCAGAATTATTATCAATCAAACAATATGCAAAATAACCTCTTGCCAGTGGCCATTCCTGATTTTCATTGTGAATGCTTATATCGCATAATTTGTCACCTCCAATTTTACATATCAATGCTTCATTGGAGAAGTTCACGCTGTTTAAGAATGGAAGTACTTCAGCTGTTGACATATCTATTTTTAATAATTCATTTGTTGCCTTGAATCTCCAAAATGTAGTATCTTTGGAATCTCCATCATCTGATTCTTTTTCATCTGGTAAATAGAAGCCTCCAAAAATAAAAACCGACACACTGGAAGGTGATTGAAACAAGACATTAAATGGCTGTTGTTCTTTTTGTTCGCAATTGTGCAATGCCGAAGTCTTGCAGGCCAGTGTTCCAGCAGTGGTTGTGCTTACGGAATAACAATCTGGAGTGGTTGACTCTGTTCTCGATCCATCAAACTGACATTCCCCAGGCGGACTTGACCGCAAACAATTTGGTCCTTGGGTAGTCGTATAGAATTCCAGAGAATGTCTTGGAATCCGGTCATCGGTTGTTTTGTACTTTGACGACTGCTCTGTTTGCATGGGCGTAGATGTTGACAACTTGACGGGAGATGACGACCGCAGTGTGTGCGAATTTGGTGATATTGATCTCGGTGAAGATTTCGGTGACTGATCTTCTCTGTCGTTGCTGATATTATTACTATCATTATTATTATTGTCGTTGTTGTTGTTGATTGTTGTAGATGGAGATGGAGATGCGGTCAAATTCTCTGCAACAACTTTCCGAAGTGGTGATGCTGCTCTGCTACTTGTTGCCGGTGAAGGATTTAAATACCTCATTCCTTCACTTTCGATATAATTGTTGGTGTTGCTCGTTATCGTCGAAATGATTGGACTGACAGTTTCTCCAACTCCTCTGATGGGTGACGTAGCTCTGCTGCTTGCAGTAGATGGAGGATTCAAATATTTTGTTTTAACACTTTCATTGTATGTTACTTTTAACGGATGTGGGTTTTTTATATGACGATCGCCGCGATGTCTTCGAAAGATACTAGCGGATTTAGTTAGCATCCCACTCATTTTCGACGACGTGCTTGCCCCTGAGCTATTATTACTCGAATTATTCACTGTTCGACTTGGCGTTACGATCGATGGTGCATCTTGTGAAGTGCTGCTGCTACTTGTGTGAGCCATCCTAGTCTTAGGATGTGACTTACTAAGAACAGGTGATGAGGTATTGGTAGTGCTGTTGGTACTAGTTGCATACTCTGAAGTTTGTAAATCTGCTGTCAATGATGTCATAAGCTTGTTCAAAAGTGGTCGTTTTGACTCCGGTATGGAGTCGACATGATGCAACGGTTTTGCTTCGACATGATGTGAGGAAGTCTTTAGGATTTTGCTATCGTCCCTTATAATACTATCAGCATCCATGGTATATTTCGATGTGCTTGTATTTGATTTGGCATTTAGAATTATAGTAGATTGTGAAAAATCATTCAAATCAGGATCTTTTGTTCCCGTAGGTTGATAAATATTGGAACAAATACCCATACCGATCCTACCAATTTTAATGGCTTGGTTACTAGTTTTTAATTTGATCTTTTTAAATCTCAAAGTAGCGGTATCAACAACGTACCCATCTTCATTCATGACGATATCTTTCTCCACGATCCATCTATCTTCTGTTGAATTATATCGTACTGACTTGTCTATGATTTCAAACCCGCCATAGAAAAAGAAATGCCGTGGTGATATTCTCGTGGACGCCATTCCTGAGAACCGACCTGGGAAATCTTCCATTTCTGAAATATCCAAGTAAGTGATTGATCCTCTTGTCGCATTGTACTGTAGAAAATGTGGATGGGGTAGCATCAGAGGATTGGTCAAAATTTTCGTATCCACAAATGGAGGTAGTTGGTATGGGAAATACACTTTAATCCTGTCTATTTTCACATGTGGAGGTATTCCTAAGTGAGAAAATCCACTCGCCTTGGAAGCATAAACACCTCCAAACATACAAGTGGAATCGCCGAGTTCAAAATGATTTTGGTAACATATCTTGGGCACCTCTCTCATAAACTCTAATCCTTCTTCATCTCCTCTGTATCTATTAGGAACATTGATAGTTAATCGAGGTACCGCAAAGTAACCTGAAAATGCTCCGATGTTTTCTTCGGTCTCACGCCAATTTGCTTCTGGAGCATCAAGTGCAGATGTGGGGTGCGATGCAGCCGTGCCCAAATGAGGCTGATCAACTCTGTTCAAGTTCATCTTCGGGGTGAACAGGTATTGGAAATCAATGTCTGTGTTAATGATTTTATGTCCTGACCCATCTCGGGCTAGGTTGTATTTCAAGACACTGTATGGTACATGGTAGTCTGCTATCCAATCATGGTGTACAGGCACAGACTGGGGTCTATCTGTGTTTGTGTGGGAAGGCCCTGTCAGATGTGGGTTTTTTTCGTCCCCAGAACTGCTATTCTTCTCCAGTCGGGATGACGATGTGTTGGCCACATTTGTTCTTTCATCGTGGGCCATGCTGCTCTCGTCATTAAGCTCTTGTGTGGAAGAAAGGTTCTGTTGTGTGTTATCTTTATCGTTTTGCTCGGGTTTGGGAGGTGGTTGCGATCTTTGCTTTTCGTGGGTGTCTGAACCTGGGGAAGTGGTGTTTAAAATTTTATTCGCGTTAAAATTTGTTCGCAGGATGCACTCTATGTTGGTCATTGTTTCGAATAATGGGTGGGGAGTGGAACACAATCAGCAAGAATAACGAGTTGTGATTGGTGATTCAAGAAAAAAAAAAGCTGCCTTATTATATATTAATCACAAGAAGGTACAACAAAGAGCTCCGTACTGTTTGAAAATATACAGATGTTATTGTCAAATGATTTTTGGATTTTTGTCGAATGCTAATTTCCACTGTTTTATTGCTGCACATTATAACTGTTGCTGCAGTTTGAATGATCTCTGTTTCTCATCACTTTTCTTTTTTTTTTCTTTTTCTTTTAACCTTACAATTATTTCCGTTACTAAAGAACCCTGTTTGTATTAAATCGAATGCCTAAGCATGCAGTGTCATGTATCTGCCTTACGTGCCTAACCCAACTCCAAGCTGCATCATTGCAAAGACGATTTCTAGGTCGGTTACTTATCGTCCCACACACAATTATATTTCTTCAACATTTCTTTGCTGTTTCTTTTATATTTGTAGTCGCTATTACACAAGGTCCACATTATTGATTCTGATGTCTCCAGTTCCATCTATACATTCGGACTAAACATATCGGCCTTGATTAAGGTGTGTATGTCTTGTATCGATGCGTTAATAAATTGTCTGACTTCCAATGCTAACCAGACTTTGATCATATTCAAGGAATTCTCATTTGATAATATCTCTCTTCCTTCTTGCAGAACACCCAATCTTCTCAACACAGGTAATGAACTAAAAAAAAAGGGGGGGATGAAATGTTAGTAATCGTTATTTTCTTTCTATTATGTTCTCTATTTTGTTTTGTTGTTTTGCTACTGAACCAAAAACATGCTTATGAAGTCACATTCTTCAGTAGGAAAACCAAATATTAAAGCGTATACAAACCTTGCGAATAAGTCCAAGTTCGGATCCAATTGTCTTCCAATTCCTTCCAATAATAATATTGCCACAACCACAGTCACAAAATCTCCTTCCATTCTCACATGGTGGTTTCTCACCATGCCTAACACTTGATCTAACAAATCACCAATACTGATATTGCCCAATGTAAACGTTCTTTGCTTCATTCTGTCGACCAATTTCTCAACTTTAAGGGCAAATATCTCTTTGTTTAATGCCGTTTCCGGAGTTCTCGATCTCTCCACCATTAATTCACCAGCTTTGTATCCATCAAATTCTGATAACGCTTTAAACAAGTCAATAAAGTCCACACGGTCTTTCGAGTTCAACTCCGTAACCAACCCCACGTCCAAGAAGCAAATCTCGGCATGAAACCCTGCTTCATATAATTCAGCTAAACGAGCACACCAGGCACTTGCATCGTTTCCTAAACTTAATAATTCATTGGTGATACGATTTGTCTCTGCTTCATTGGAAGTTTTCACTATTTTGTACTCCTTTTTGTGACGATACAATTCATTCTTGTAGAAACGAACCATCATATTTCCTGGGTGTAAGTCTGCATGAACGAAATTATCCAAGATTAACATCTTAAGAAATGCATCTAACCCCTTATCACTCACTTCTTTGGATAAGTTCTTCCCATAATTGTCGGCTAAGGACAACAATTTACTCAAAGGAATGGCATGAATATATTCTTCCACAAGAACATCTCTAGTCGTGAAATTCAAATAGGGCTTTGGGAAATGTATGTCTAACCTGCTTTTAAAATTCTCTCTAAATTTAGCCAAATTTAATGCCTCAATACGAAGATCCAATTGTAGTCTCATCAATATCGAAAATTGTTCCACTTCATCGGGTAACGATAACCATTCCATCGTCGGTATGAAATTTATAAAATTAGCGAAAAACTTCATGATTTTCAAATCTCGATTAATCTTTAACTCAACGTTTGGATGCAATACTTTAATTGCCACATACTCATTGGAATCCAATTGTTGTGTAACCACCAAGTTTTCAAATAAAAATTCACCCTTGGCGTCATGCTGACTTTTCAACATCCTCTCTACCCGACCTTCTTCATCATTGGCACTTCTCAAAACTTTTGGTGAAAGTTTCCCCAAATACACTTGTGCAATTGCACCCACACCTAGTGGTTTTTCTTGAAATTCATCAAATATCTCCTCAAATGGAATATTTCCAAAACTTTTTGATAAAATCTTCTTTGTCACTTCCAAGGAATGAGCTTTGGCATCCGAATGTAAACTTCCCAATTCATTACACATTTCCAATGGGAATATATCGGTTCTTGATGCTGCCCATTGTCCCAATTTTATAAACGAAGCACCGGCAACTTCAGCACTCCAACGTAAATATCTGTACCATAAGCTTGCTCCGGTTCTTACCAAGGTCCCATCTTCGGATCGATGTTTTCTTCCAAACCAACATATGGGTGATACTAGTAACACAGGGACAAATATGCATGACAATTCTAGAAATCTAGTAAATGTAATCATGGGATCAATGAGGTAATCTTCCACTGCAAATCGGAAATAGTAGAATATCCTTATTATTATACTCGGGTGATGCTTCTTCTCTTCTCGAAACTTTTCATATTGGTCTTGTTCTTCCTTTTGAGATGACTTGTATAATCCAAGCTCAAAAGTCTCGGAACCCTCCTCCGGTTGTAATCTATGTATCGTGGTATCTAATGCATGTACGTCATTGTTTATCTGATGCTGGTATACGTAATAGGATCCCACTATTCCTGAGGATACACCCACAAAGATTGCTGTTCGGGATATTGGCAACCGGGGAAGGAAATTGGCCCTCGTTGATGCCTGTCGTGCTAATGTTTTGGAGATGGTCGGAAGTCTCCGTATCGTGGGCTTGAATATGTGTATCATGTCAATTAAATTAAGCAACCAAACAAGGTAAAACAAAACAAATTATTCCTTCTATATTTCTATGATTTTGTATATATTTGTATAAAAAGTTGATTGAAACATAAGCAGCAATCACAGCAACCAAAAAAAAAAAAGAATGTTAGGACAGACGGAAAAAAAATTAACCACCAATCTAAGCAATCTGCGAAATTGCTTTTTTCATGTGTCAACTTTCTGTGGCAATTGTGCTACCATCCGTCCTGTTAGCCTTGAGATGGTTTCTTAATATTGATGTCCATAACGCTATAGTGGAAGATCCTTTGGCATTGGTGGCTATTCCTCTCCTAGCGACAATTCCATCATGTGCGTTCCAAACATCTAAGAAAACAGGGATCTTGATCCAATCAATGGCATTCAAATTCTTGACAATAAACTTCTTCTCTTCGTTCAATGGCAATTTATACTTAGGATCTTTGAACAACAGAAACGATTCATAATTTTGCAAGCTTGGTACACTCTCTGAAATAGCTTTATCATTCAATTCAAGATCTATCTCAATCAATGGGACCTTCTGTTCTTCACAGGTATCATTTTCTTGAGATTCGTCAACGCTGTCATAATTCTCTTCTTCTAGTTCATTCCTGCTGGATTTACGCATTAATTGCTCCTCAGCATACAATACCCTGTCAACAGTTTGTTCTGCCATATTGGATGTATCTCCTCTGAACGATTCGTGTCTGTCTAATGTTCTTCTAGCTTCCCGTCTTTCCATTCCCGTTTTGCGATCTCCCGGATCAATAGGCAGATGGCCATAAACGAAATTCGTCACCCTTTTCCAGTGGTCAGTGATGGAAGGACCCTTGATAAGCTTGATCTTCATAAAACTGTAAAATGAAACAACTGTAGTAGTACAAAGGACAAGTGGGATCCAAAATGGAACAACAAATGAGGCCAACAATACAATTATCAAAATTTTGGTCCATTTGTATCGTCTTATAAATGGCGTCTCTTCCTGTAGATTTCCTCCGAATGACTTCTTGTCTTGTACTGACATCTTTAAGGTCTTGGTCAAATCAACAAATTTGGGACTGACGACCTTGTTTGCAATTTTAACTTGTGGCAAATTCTGCAAATACACAATTTTAATTAGATCAAATTCATCAAATGGAGAACAGTCAGTAATGTACGACGTGAAGAACGCCACGGTTCTATCATTTCTAATATTGGCCAATAATAAATGTTTTTCAAATTTTTTTAAACCTTTCAAGAATTTTTCATTGGGATCTGCCATGGCGACCAAAATCTTATCGTAATCCGATATGAACAATTGACCACCGGATTTTCCAAACAAATAGGGTCCCACTTTATTAGCTATCTTGTCAAAAACGTTATCATTGAAGAACTGGATCCCCACATGAGGAGTAGCAAATGTGGTGAAAAACACTGGCTGGATCTTATCAAAAAAATTCAATTCATTTAACAAACCAATGACATATCGAGAAATTAATCCTCCTAATGAATATCCAATAAAACTGATCTTGGTGACATTCAAGTTATTCTTCTCCTTAAGGGACTCGATTTCATAAAATATCTCACTGACAATTTTCGTACTATTGAGTTCCAACCCGTCATATGATTTCCAGAACCTAAAACAAGATGGCTTAATGGTTGTAATGGTATCCTCGGTAGAATCAGCCAAGGAATCTTTAATGAACCGTTCTATTGTGTCCATATGGGATGCTGTACCCCATAGCCCATGGATAAGAACAAAGAGATGTGTTGATTTGGAAGGTTCCGACATAGGTTGTTGCAACGGCAGCGAATGAACAATTTAAAAAAAAAAAAAAAAGTTGGTTCTGGTGATACCAAAACCGTTTTAAATTTTGCTCCATTATTTAAGTAGAGATTTTTTTTTTTTCTAGTGAACGTGAAAGAGTACAAAACCTTTATTTTTCGATTCCGTTCCCTGCCAACGTGAATATTTCTTTGTGGTTTTTGTTCCTTTTTTGGTTGCTTTGTGATTAGATAGAGGACGCCACTTCCGAAGTGTTCCAGAAGTCACGTGCTATATAGGTCTGTAAACATTGAGTAAATAAATTAATAAATAAGTAGTAATTAATAAATATGAAGACTAACTATTTAGCGTCATACAAAATGTCATTTAATCCCACACTGTACATAAATGCATCCAATGGCTCACTCTTACCAGCATTCCCGTATGACGGTGTTGTAGAAGGAATTGTCGAACTTGAATCCGATGATGGCAGGTATTGATAGTGATTTTGCTGACTTGTGGTAGATGGTTGATCAGAGGATTCATTGTCTTGATACAGTTTTGCTGTCATCATGTAAGGTATGTTATTAGTCATGGACTGTTGCATTGTGGCCATTGGTAATAAGTTCCCGAAATTGTCAATAAAATTATCATAATCCTCATTAAACGGAACATTCGGGAGATCAGTACCATTAATTGACACAGTCGAAGAATGACCTGGTTGTGATTGTAGATGTTGTTGTGGCTGCACTGGTTCTGTTGCAACTGTTGATTGTACAACTTGTAGTATAGGTTCCTTTTGAGCCCTAACCGTTTCTTCTAGAACGTTGGTCCTATTTCCTTCCTCGTCAAGGTTGAATTTTTCCATTAATGATTGTTGCATTTGTGAGATAATATTGCGAAATCTTAACGATACTGGGTTGGATTTCGCATAGTACTCAAAAATCCTCTTTGATGAGTTCAAATATCCCATTTGTCTCTGTGGAGTATATCCGTCTTCTTTTGTGTATGCATTTTCTTCCAAGTATAGCAACGACAAACCTATGATTAAGGCTGCTAAAAAACACGCATGAGTCAAGCCATGCAGTTCAGCTCTGGCGCTAAGATATTGAATCGAATTTATGTAATTCTCGACAAGTTGTATGATCAACGCTGAAGACTTGGCCGTCGCTTTACAGAAATTGCACATGGCAACCTCTGGCCTGGTTTTAGGTCTTTTCAAAATGTTCCTTCTTTTCTTTTTCTTTTTGAATATGAGGTACATGAAAAACGGACGACAAAGTAAGGCGATGGCATACAATTGAGACAAGTGCATTGTCAAGAGTGGCATTTTATTATCTGACGCATCCACATTCCCCTGTGGTCCTGCATTTGCGACAAATACCTTATCAATCTGTAATTCCTCCGGCAAGTTCAAACTCCACAACTTTAACTCGATCGCTAGTTTTTCAGCTTTGTATGGATTGATGATACCGTCAAGATAAAAGTTTCGCACCACTTTGCCAATTAGTTTTGAAATTTTGCATGATTCAATCATACACCGGAACCTAAAAGTTATAATGGGTTTACCTTCTTCGTCAAGGTCATAAATATCTTCACAATCAAAATCATCCCAATCATAATCATCAATTATTAATGGTCGTCCTAGCAATATCGATGTTATACGATCCAACAAATACAATGATTTAAATAATCTTCTCCTGTGAAGTCTAGCATTTCGATCCTTGAATGATTCGTTGATAAATTTTCGATGCAATCCTAATGCTTGCGCGTTTCTAATCGCCATACCTAACATTAGCCAGGCAGTATTTCTGTGTTGCTTGACTTGGTAGTAGCAATAGGCCAAGGAATACGCCTCAGTTATCCATAACTTCCCTTTGTTCATGTGCTTTTTGGTCAAATAAAACCCGAATTCAAAATATGCCGATGAGTGCATCGTTGGTGATTGTAACTCCTGTAATATTGGATTGTTGTTGGCTTCAGCGAAAAGCAACCCCAATGATATTACTAAATTGACCAATGCTATTTTATCTGGCGGACATTCACTATAATTCGTGTATACTGGATCGACAATATTGGTTTTGAAATAGTTTACGTCAAAAAAATAACATGCCTGTTGGATATTGGTATAAAATATTCGAACAATTTCATCAGATAAGTGCTTGCTTGGAAGAGCGACTTGTAGAATCTCCATTGATTCTTCCGGTTCATCAATAACTTCCAATGAGTCGGTCTCAGATGTGAATTTCGAAGGACCTATTCTCTCAAGAAAGATGTTTCGACACTCAAATAGAAATGATAGTGGCGAACTCTCTCCAACATAACGTAAATTCCCTTCTGAATCATATAATACTTTGGGTGGGTCTCTGACTTCTTCCATGATAATTTTCTTTGCTATTGCTTCCTCCTTTGCCTCCTCGGCTCTATTCGGTTCTTCACCTTGGTTGTTTGTAGTAGCACTTGCATCCTCGTTGGAAATTGCATTAGGCTCGTTTCCAGCAGTAATGGTGCTGTTGTTAGTGTTGTTGTTGTTGTCCAACTTGTGTAATGGAAAAGTCAATAAAGGTTCCAACTGGACAGGTAGCTTTGATTTTTTGGCTAGCAATTTCAATGTCTTTCTATCAATCTGATCATCATCTTTGCCATTCTTATTAATATCTGAAGAGCTCGGCTTGTTCCGAACAGTCCGCTTCTTGTTCTTACGACGGATGGTCCGTCTATCTATTATACTAAACTGGCATTCGATGCCCTTCTTTGTGCACAACTCACACGGTGCCACTCCTGAACACTTGAATTTCCGCTTTTTACAATAATCACAAGCCCTGGAGACTTTTGTTCTCTTCTCCAAATCAACATCCATCTTGTTAGGAAAAAGCTAATAAAAAAAAAATTGGAAGACTATAACTGGAAATGACACAAGAAGAAATTTAATATCAAGTAAACAACGTCAAAATGAGTTGGCATATACTAAGAATTAGGTTATCTGATAGTCAAAAAAAAAAGTGGAGTCGTGTGTTTTGAAGCCTCGAAAAGTACATTAACACACACACACACACACACAACTATTAAAGAATTGTAGGGCCATAATTTTTTTTTTTCTTGTCCCTTCCCCCCTTTTTCCTTTCCTCGATGTCGTTGCTCGTGCTTTGCGTGGCCCGAGGGTATCGCTTGGTGGGGCGCAGAAGTGGGACAACACTGAAACGGGAAAAATGTGGTTGAAGAATGTGCGTGCATGTACCAAGACAATACAAAAGCTTTACCACCACACACTGCCATCGCGAGGCAACCAGCCAAAGAGACATCGGAGACAAGGTTTTGAAAACGTTGCAAAACACAGTCATCAACATTACATAACATGTCTAGTACAGCAAATGTATTACCATCAGATATCAAGCTTCCACCAACAGAGGTTAAACAAACGATAGAAAAGACTGTGGGATATGTGATTAAGAATGGGAAATCATTTGAAGAAAGATTACTAAACAACAACAAGAATGACAAATTCGATTTCATAAAGCCAGATAACGAATATTTTCCTTATTATAGTTGGAAACTAAGTACCTTGCGAGAACAATCACAAGAACTTGATGGAGAATCTAAGGTGGACGAAGAAATCATAATTCCAGAACCAAGGAAATTGTCTTTTTTGATTGATTTGCCAGTTGTTTCAAAGTATGACTTGGATGTCATTAAAACGACGGCTCTTTATGTTGCCAATAATGGAAAAGATAAGATTCCAGATCTACTAGAACATGAAACTAAAATTGGAAAGAAAGCTCAATTTGAATTCTTGAATGATAAGCATTCTTTGCATGGCTTATTCCAGAAATATGTTCACCAATATGAAACTATAATAAAGCTTTATCAATCGGAAGATCACCCATTACGAAAACACATACAGCCAAGGAATGAGAAATTTTCATTATTGACTGAAGCGTATGATAGGGCACAATATATAAAACAGAATAAAGTGAAAGCAAAGAGGGAAAAGGAAGTTGAAAGAGAAAGGCAATTACATTATGCGCTGATTGAATGGCAAGATTTCACTCTTGTGGCAAAGATCGATTTTGATGCTATAGATGAAGTTCAAGAGTTGAGTGTTCCTTTGAAGAGAGAAGATTTAATACGGAGATCTCTTGATGCAAAAAGTAAAGAAGTGGAATTGCCCAAACTAGCTCCTCCCGTAAAGGAAGTGATACCAGTTGAAGACCAACCTAAATTTGAAGACAAAAAAGAGTTGGAGGAGGAAGAAGAAGAAGAAGAAGTTGCTGCTATTCCCGGACCATTCAAAGGCATGAAGATTAAACCTGCAGGTACATCAAGATTAAAGAAATCAAAAACTGCTAGTGTTAAAAATACTATCAAATGTCCTATTACTGGAAAATTAATACCCCAAGCTGAATTTGATAATCATCTCCGAACACTATTACGTGATCCAAGGTACAAGAAGGAACAAGAGAATTATATAAAGAAAAACTTTACCTATGCCTCCAACTTGACAACTGATCAAGTGTATGAAAATATCAAAAGGTTGGTCAAGAAAAGATCAAGCACTGATGAGAACCCCAAAACTAAATTGCAGAAGAATTAAGTAGGAGTATAATAGAATAACATATCACTTCAAATATCTTTTTTACCGTAATACAATATTTTTTTATAATATATTAAAAAAATGAAAATACTATAAACACAGATATATTATGAAAACAAGTGTATATAGATGACCAATTATACAATACCTTCTCTTATTTGTTTAAGCTCTATTCATTTCAACAAACTTAGTTTTTCAAAGATTCAGCTCTCTTTTTCTTAATTTCAGCCTTTTCTTCTTTTCTTTCGTGCAATCTCTTGGCCAATAATTGAGCGTATTCAGCAGCAGCATCTCTTTGTTGTTGAGCGTTCTTGACTTTCTTAGCTTTCAAAGCTCTCTTTCTTTGTAAAGTTTGTGGGGTAACCAATCTTTGGATCTTTGGAGCTTTGGTGTAAGTTTTGTCACCTTTGGTGACTTCTCTTCTAACAACGAAGTCTCTGACATCATCTTCTTTGGTCAAACCAAAGAATTTTCTGATGTGGTTGGCTCTCTTTGGACCTAATCTTTTTGGAACGGTGGTGTCAGTCAAACCTTCAATTTCATTTTCACCTTGTTTGACAATGGATAAAGCCAAGACGGATAAATCTTGGGCAACAATACAACCTCTGACGGATTTTCTCTTTCTTTCACCAGTTCTTCTTGGTCTGTAACAAGAGTGACCTTTAGCCAATAACAATCTAACTCTGGTTGGGTGCATGACACCTTGTTTCATTGGGAAACCTTGTTTATCGTTACCACCGGTGATTTTGAAGATGTAACCTTTGAATTCATCACCAACTGAGTCACCTTCAACTTCTTGACCCATTCTCTTTTCGTAGAAAACACGCAATTTGTGTTCATCGTCAATATCAATACTCTTTTGAGTACCGTTGGCTGGATAGGAGATGTTTAACTAAAAAAAAAAAAGAAAAATTCATGTTAGTATATTCCTTCTTATATTTCATGTATTTATTTCATTTGCATTATTTCAAATAGAATCGTTTTCGTTATATCCTTAAACATAGGTTGCCCATGCTCGATACTCTCTAAAATATTTGCATAATTTATTCACTCTTCTTCTGATGTTGGAAAATTTTTCTTCTTTATTGGATTCTTTTATGAACAATTATCTCTGATCTCTTGTTTAATAATTCCCTCCCTGTTATTCATATCATTCTATTCGTTGAAATAAATGGATCTGTTGATGGTCGTCTCACATACCTTCATGGTGATTGCTTCCGTATGCCTATGTGAAGATTTATGTCTAAGAAGAGTTTTCTTTTTTTTTTTTTATCCAAAAATTGAAAATTTGATTTTTTTTCGCTGTACTGTGAGTGCTCTCACTATGAGATTCCCAACTTAGTGCGAGTAATTGAAATTTTTCCCCATAGTGAAGACCTCCTACTAGTGCGAAAAAAACTTGTATACTATTGCAGAAAAGGTGCAAACTTGAAGACACACCTAAATATGCAGTATTTGCTAGGGTTGTAGCCCTAACAAACAAAATTGAAAAGTTGCAAATCCACAAAACTAGAAAAGAATAAACTTCCGCAAAACTTACGTCACACTAAAGATAGATATATTACAAGGTTCACTGTGCTAAATAAATAATTAAAAAGGAAAATAAGAAACGAAATAAAAACTAAGCTAGTTAATCAAAATATAGAAATCACGAAAATACGTATAAATATAATACAGTAGAATTGAAGTTATAACGTGCGTTTTGTTTTATTCTTCTTGTTTTCACCATTCCCGCAGAATAATATCTCGCTTTGTCTCTCTTTCTGGTTTCGTATTGGCAATACTCTACTCTGCTTTTGTCTTAGCTCCCGTATCATCTGAACTTCCTGCCGTGGTAGGATTTGTTCCTTCTTCTGCCTCGTGAATCTTGCCCACATTACTAACATTACTGGTTCCCAAATTTGAAGTTTGTGAGGGAATCTGGAACATGGCAGATGCTAGATTAACCGACTTGTAACCTGGTGCTTGAGTTGCAGATGCAGGGAGCCCTGGTGCTTGTTGACCGGTACTGCTCAATGGCATATTCATGAAATATTGCGGGATGTGCGTTGTCGGCGTTATGCCTGTTGGCCAATCCTGAGGAGCTAAGAAATTGGATGGTGATGGGAAGGGAAACATGTCATTCACGTATCTAGACGGCAATCCCGATATTGGTGTCTGTTCACCATTGTTGAATTGTACACCTGCCGCACGGAACCGTATAGCGGACTCTGGTTGTGACGGTTGAGTGGAGCCTTGTTGGAAAGGCGGTGCTTGGGATAATGAAGACTGAGGTGGGTTATGTTGTCCTTGCTGCTGTGTATTCAGTTGTGGCTGTTGTGATTGATTTTGTTGCTGCTGCTGTTGTTGTTGTTGTTGTTGTTGAATCTGTTGCTGGAATTGTTGATATTGTTGATAAACTTGTGCTGGATAATTGACGTACGCATTACCTTGAGGGGATTGTTGCATTCCTGAGTAATATACACTATTCCCGCTGGTCAATGGTAAACCGGGAGCACTAGCACTTGCAGGTGACGATGTCTGTGATTTTGTCTGCACTGGAAGTGGCAATGTAGGTTTTCGAGAGTCAGGAGAACGGAATGATGAGAATCCTGAGAATTTTGTACTTGGAGCAGCTCCTGGAGCTAGATTGTGGGTGCCATTCGAATGTGTTTGCGCTGGGTTGTTTCCACTAGATACATTCCCAGATTGTCCAGTTTGGTTTAATGCACTGTTATCATTTGCTGTTATTGTCCGAGCAGTATCTTTGCTATCACTGTTATTGGTACCATCTGTTGAATTGTTGTTCTTGCTGCCCTTAGCATCAGTAGGAATTTGAACTCGTAAAATTGGTCTCTGTGATGGTCCTTCTTCATTCTTAGTGATTAGCGTGGGTGCACTTGTTTCATCAATGCTCTTTTTGAACTTTTTTGGATTGTTAAACGTTGGTACATTGTTAAGGGAGATGTGGGGAGGGGGTGGTGGGGGAGGGGGTTGCGTGCTGTTGAAAATTTTTGGGTTCTGGTCCTTCTTGGATATGGAGTCAGATTTCTTATGCCTTTTTGGTTGCGGCGAGTCATCGCTGTCATACTCGGAATCGTCCTCTGCTACATTATGATCATCTTCGTCATTCAAATGCGCATTGTTCCCAACTATAGTCCCCGACTTATTGGTCAATGGCTCGTGCAAACGTCTTTTCTTTTTGTAATCCGAATAGTTCTCTGGCGACTTGGATTCATGCAATTGTTTCCTGGTTTTGATAGTATTTGTGTATGCGTCTAAGATCTCATTGGTGTCCACTGTTGAAAACTCATAGACTTTGTTATTGTTTCCAACTATTATTACCGCTAGATCCACCTGACATAGAACTGCCAATTCGTGTGCCTTCTTGAAAAGACCTGCCTTACGTTTAACAAACGTCACGGTACGATTCCTATCATCCGTCAAGGGCTCTATTTCAATTTTTCTTCTACCCATTTGTTATAACTATCTATGAATGACCAACAGAATATGAAACTGAAAATTCGTTTTTTTTTAAAAAAAAAAAAAGATGTGTATAGGTACGCTTTATTTTCCACTTTTATGAAAAGCTGTGTGTGAAACGTAGTGTGTGTGTGTGTGTGTGTGTGTGTGGGAGGACGGCAATGGATTTTTTTTTTTTATATAAAACAACGCAATCTGTAGACAATGCAAAAACAATTAAGACTCGGAACAAAAAGATAATGTTTGTGGAATGGTGAGAACAATGGTACCGATGTGATATTATTAACAACTTATATTAGCTGATTTCGGTTAGCTAGTTAATCTGTAATTGAATAGTCTCAACGATTTCCAAAAACAAGGGATACAAAGTTTTTCTCTTAGTTTTGTTTCAAGATTTAAGTGGAGTTAAACAAAAGGAAACAAAAAAAATATAACAGTCAAGAGATCCAGTAACACAAATTCTAAAATGAGTGTGGGTTGCGTGTCGGTGTAGCTGTAGCTGTAGTTGTAGCTGTGGGTGGGGGCGAAGGCTTGGTTTGCTTGGACACTATTGGTTTTGTGTGCAATTGTGATATTCCAATCAGTTTGGCCAGGTATTTTATCAACGTTGGCAAATTGCTTAATTACGATCGAATGTGCCTCTTTGTATTTTTCTCACTCTCTTTCCTGTTACTAAAGAAAAACGTTCCTTTCTCCTTTTCTCCTTCTTTTGTTCCCTTCAGTCAGGCAGCGTAGAAGAAAAAAAAACTCAAACTTTTGTGTGGGTGTAGCCAGAGCGTGGATAGATCGGTCGCTAAAGGCTAGATTTTTGTAAGCTCAATTGGACTTCAACTGTTGCTTGAGATGGCAGTATATATGGTTCAATTGGTTCACTAATTGATTATATGTTATTGGATGAAATACTCGTGGGATCGGTGGCGGAAGCTGTGGTAGATGCAGCAGAGGAAGAAGAAAACCCTGTGAGAGAATAAAATTTTTAATCAGATTTTTTTTTTTCTGAATCTAAAAATAGCAACATTTGGGATTAGTGATCAAAAGAAGGTCGTGCGCAGTACAAGATAGACTTGTTCTAACTGTTTACTAACAATAAGCACAACAACTGTTGGAGATCTTCTTGCAAGATTTCTTATCCAAAAAAGATCAGTACATTACGCATCTCACGGATTTTATATATTGTCTACAACAAGTGTTAAAGATCTCGTCTCATTAGATAGTATTCTGGTTTAACTATTTTCCCACTTCTCAACTTCTTATCCACAGGGGATCCCTCCGTTAATTTGTAATCTAATCCTTGGTACCACCTTAAAGCTCTTTCATTCTCGGCAAAAACTGTCAATGCTGTGCCTTCAAGTTTATTGTAAAGACCATTGTTAGTCTCCCTTATATTTTGTGCAAACTGATGGAACTGGTCTATGATTTGTCGGCCGTACTTCTTACCTTGATATTCATTAACCACGTGAATCTCAAATAGGTACAATACAAACACTTCGTCGTCATCCATGCATAGTTTGAAAGACAAGTATCCCACTAGTTTTTCATTTGCATCTGTAAACCACACCAACACTAACCCAGGTTCTGTCATCTCGTCTTCTTTGTCATCCTTCCACTCATGCCCTCTATGTTTGACATACAAATCACCAATGTTATCATCGATCACGTCTATGAAATCTTGTAGTTGTTCTTCTGATAGATTGTGTGCTGCCTCGGAATGGGTGGTGAGGTTTCCAATCTTGAATACTCTGTCAACATAGTTTAATTGTAAATTTTCCGCTATATCCTCCATTAAGAATGGGTCTTCTTCCGTGAATTCATCGTAATCTTCACCGTCTATTTGAAAACTGGTAGTCATAGTTGTATAAAATAGATGGCTGGATGAGTTGTAAAAAAAAAAAAAAAAAAAAAAAAAAAAAAAAAAAACAAGAAGTCGCGTCTCTCAAAAAGACCACTCCAAAAAAATTTAGTCTATTGGTTTCTTCTTACAACAAATGGATATTTGTCCTCCTTCATGATTGATCCCATGGACGCTCCATCAACCCCCAATTCAAAGTCAGATAGTCCTAACAGAATACAAATGGAAATAGCTTCGTCTCCTCCAACCAACGTTTTCGAACAAATACTAGAGCAGCAACGAGAACGTGCGGTCTCCATGAAGAAACCATTCTCATCTTCATCTCCCATCAAGTCAGATCCCCACACTTCCCTGCCTCTCAGAGAAGGAAGAAGGGGTAGGTATAATCATCATGCCATTGAGTCACCACGCTCCCAGAACTTCAACCTTCGTAACAAACACAACAAGATCCGTCAGGTACGTAATCAACATCGTCATGATAAGTTAATGTCACAGAGAGAGGTATTGGATAGTCGACAATTCCGGGAAGACACGTTGGACCGATATGAATCACAATACAGGGAAGCAACTGGTAATTTGGACATTGATCAATTGATTGAAAATGAGCATGAGAATGCAGTGGATCAAGAGCTAATCAACTACCTTGCGGAAGTGGAAGAGAGGGAATGGGAAGAAGATGCTGACCTAATTGATATGATTCTGAGTTTGGAGATTTCATGATCTTGAAAGCACTATGGACCTCGATATTTGGTGTCTATTTTTTTGGTTCTGATTTTTTTTTTTTACCCCTGACGCATCGCCGTGGAAGGAGAAAAAATAGAAGCGTCGATGGGACCGAAATAAAAATAATTACGTGTGAAAATCTAAACTAACGACGCAAAACCGTCTTGCCATGCAAAAAAAGGAAAAAAAAAATGAACAAAAATAATATTAGCAAACGAAAACAGTTTCAAATCTTTGGTTGATTTCTTTTTTTTTTTTTCATTCTCAAATCATCCCTTCCATTTCGAGATTAACTATTCTACAGTTATTTATTTTCCATACATTTCATTCAATCATTGCATGCTTGTCTGATTGCTTACCACCTTCCCTCATTCGCTACTGTTTTTTTTTAAATTGTCCATAACATCATGTCACAACCACCACAGAGTATCCCATTAGAAGAACTAGAACAACAACCGCAGCTTTTGGTTAACGAAAGGCCAATAACCTCAGAGCCAAGGCCAACAGATGGGATGAGAAACGAACAAACGAAACTAGAGCCTGCTAGATCAGACGGCTCCTCTTCGTCGTCTTCGAGCTCAAGCAGTGATGACGATGTTAATTCAAACTTTAGTGCCGAGAGCGGATATCATAGAGAAAACAACGAGTGTACTGAGTTCTGTGTTGAATGTTGTACTTGTTTTGGGGTTGTTAACTGTTGTCCAAGCAATGGTGAAGGTTGTATTACCACCATGGCAACATTCATTGGAAATATGCTTTTTGCTTGTTGCAAATGCTAGTTGCGTTTCAATACCCACATACAAAGTACATTTATTTAATAATATACGATTCATCTCATTGTTTCACATTTAGCTGCAAAATACTCGATAAGTTATCATATGCATTCAAATGTCCGATTTCAGTGAGTTTCAGTTTGTATTCACGGTTGAGCGAAAACGTTGCTCATTTCAGTATATTTAGTGTGCCTTGCATAATTTCAAATGACAGTTCCATTCCCTTAAGCGAAAAATGAAACCTACTTTCTTGGAAGCTTGACTTGTTCCGCTGTCATTGTACTCCGCATTAGATGAAATGTGTCATCTTTCAAAACAATAAGGTAATTGTCGATTCATTTGTTTGCTTGATATCGTTCGTCAATGCGCCTAAGGGTATTATTTTAGCCTAGACTTACCTATGCACCAAAAAAAAATACGCCTAATACAAATTCTTGTTGCTACCCTTTTTTCTTTCTTAGTTTGTCCCTTCCTTTTTTTTTTTTTTTATTCGTTCTTTTAATTTTCTTTTTTTGCAAACACCAACGTTGATATCGAATCTGTGGTTATAACTGATCTGTTTCCAAAATGTCAATTGAAGGTTCGTCTAATCAGAAAAGTGCTTCAACTTTGGAGGAGAGGTACTCAATGAAGCATAGAAGATCTGCTACTATATCTGAATTTCGTGTTGCAAATTCGAATGAATCTGAGAGCGAGCAACGCTCCCAGCCAAAACAAGAGGAAGAAGAGGATCTTGACAAACCTCAAGTGGAACTTGCAAAAGTCGAACCTTATAAAGTAACAAGATCGAAATCGGTTCATGCTTTTCAGGAATATGGAAAAGCGTTTGTTGGATCTCCGATGAATAATTCTATTAAATCTTCTTCACACTACGATCTGCCCATATCTAATATGCCATCGAAAATCAACCTGGATTCAAAAGCATCAACCCCATTAGCAGCTCCACCTGCAGTTCATTCTTCTCCTTTTTTCACAAATACGATTGATGACGATAATGCACAAACTTCTGTGTCGTGTTCTTCCAACTTACTCAACAGTTATCAAGATGGCTCTGCTCTAAACTATCCACTCCCAGTGGTTGGAAACAGTGAAGGTGGTATCAGAAATGCAACTGTAATTTACCGGAAAAAGAATGCCTCCGATTCCGACTACAACTTGAATGAAATTTCACCAGTTTCCAACGAAACGAATTCTACAAAAGTTGACAAGCTAATGAAGACACTGTTGATAAATAGCAATGGTAAAAATAGGTCAGCCGTAACCATAAACAAGGAAGTTCAAAAAAGTGAACATAAAAAACATGGTGGGACTCCTTCTTCTACTGCAGCAGCTATATTTCCATTGTACGACGAAAGAAAAAGGAAGCAAGTGTCTGCGAGAGTTAGGAGCAAAGGTGATGATGATGGGAATGATCATGATGATGCAGAAAAAGATGAAGATGATTCATTTACTTCTCCTGTATCAATGAAACTTTTACCACATCTTTCGAACAAGGGATTCTGGACCATTATTTTGATTTTAATTGTGGCAATTGTTCTAATGGTTGGAGGTTTTGTACCTATTGTTTACATCTTATCAAAGGGGACTTCAGGTTCAGTTGGTAAGTTTTTCGAAAATCTGAAGAACTGGCCATTGCTTTATAATTTGTCCACAAAATATTTGCAATTTGTGGAACAACTGGCGCCACCAAACTCAATAGCAGGACTAGCAGAAGATTTGAAAGATGATGTGGAAGTTGTTGCCTTGATGAATGCAGTCTCTAACATGTTGTTTTTCGGGATGGCCTATTCTCCAAGCAATGCATTGGAACCTCTCTGTGGATTCAGTAAACGTGATGCTATGCTAGATTTGGCAAAACTTTCAACTGTCACTACCAGGATTAGAAATTACGGAATGCAATGCGATCAGAGTGAGTTGATTTTGGAAGCAATCGATCATATGAACCTCAATATGACTTTGGCCATGGGTGTCTGGATAGGCTCAAACGATGTTGTCAACAAAGAACAAATGGATCTAATGAAGAAAGTTGTTTCAAAATATCGAGACCCCCTGCGATTAATAAACTCAATTTATATTGGCAATGAGGTTTTGTTCAGAGAAGATAAAACTAGAGATGAATTAATTGCATACATTCAGGATGCCAAAGATTTCTTGAGATTGTTGGGCATAAATGATATCCCTGTGGGAACATCAGAAATTGGATCATTGATAGATTCAGAACTTCTTGATGCTTGTGATGTTGTTGGAGCCAATGTCCATCCTTTTTTTGCAGGAGTCCCAGTTGAATATGCGACAATGTGGTCCATAGAATTCTTAAATCTTCAGGTTCAAGCATACAATGAAAATGATACCCCAATAGTCTTAACTGAAGTAGGCTGGCCAAGTGGAGGCGGCACTTTTGGACAATCCGTTGCTAGTCTTGCTAATTTACAGTATTTCGTTAGCGATTTCCTATGCACTTTCAGAGACCTCCCAATTGAATATTACTATTTTGAAGCGTTTGATGAACCATGGAAGAGAATATTTTGGGAAGATAACCAAAAATGGGAAACTCAATGGGGAATATTTAATTCAGATAGGCTGAGTAAGTTTAATTTACAGAATATAGGATGTATGTAATGACATATTAATTCTATCGAAAAGTGCACAACTTAATTTGTAAACATGTTCTTCCCATTTTAGTGTCAATTTCATTAGAAAAAAAATTAATCAAAAACAACAAATCAATTACTGTTTGATTTCTTTTGTCAAATTAAATTACGGTTAAACAATCAAAAGTTTAGATAAACCATTGAAACATTAATATAAGTACATAGTTTCAAAGATATTTACGTTCTATAGCACAGCTTTTGGTAAACCAGAAATTTTTTCAGATTTAAGTCTGAGGCAACTTGTCCGAGCGGTTAAGGAGAAAGACTTGAAATCTTTTGGGCTATGCCCGCGCAGGTTCGAGTCCTGCAGTTGTCGTCATATATTTTATTTTTTTGCAACCATTTATGTGTCGAAATCAATTTTTTCTTCTTGTTACACATCTTTTTGTTTTGTTTTTTTTTTTTTTTTTTACATAAGTTCTCTATATTCACATCTACTACGGAAACTGTCCTTTTCTTAAACCTATATACCCGTCGGGTGCACTACTAATGTCTTTCCAGATCGCAGGTATCTCTCCACCTTCAATTCCTTGTTCTCCCACGAGATTGCCCCACCACAACAACGGATGTGGGTTGTACTGTACTGTGAAGAATATCAATAATGCACCGAAGGCAACCCCAGCCGAAAGTGCACTGGTCAAGATGTAGTTGTATTTCTCCCACCAAAGGAGGTAGTTGCGCTTGATCTCAAACATGAAGATGTACGAAATGTACAATCCTCCAGTGTAGTACAGGAGATTGTACGGTGCGAAATCCAAGAACCCACCAATGATAACCGTGGGCTGGAAATACTTGAAGAGTCTCCGTGGACCGTTGTTCTTGAGCCACACACAGGGAAACACCAAGAGCACGCCAAGGAGAAAACACCATTTGAGCACGGGGTACAATCCGCTAAACACCTTGGCTGGTCCGATCTCACCATACTGTACACTGGAATAGAAGTACGTGTTGGCACCAGGACATTTCAACTTGTCCTTCTGGTGTGGGTCGCAGATGTCCGGAACGTTGTCCAATTGCCAATTAGCCACACCCAATGCAATGACAATGTTGAGGAGCGTGGACAACATCTGTCCCTTGAAGATAGCTTTGGGTGGGATCTTCGAATAGTGTGCAAGTTTCTGGTCTGTAATGTAATTGCTGGCCTGGCTGTCGATGTTGTAGCCGTACGCTTTCAAAGTGATCAACGCGATTCCGGAGTTGGGGATGGCATATCCGACAATCAACTCCACTAGCACGTTCAAACCAAAGGAGAACCCTGTGACCGAAGCTATGGATGTCAATGGAATCAAAAAGACAAAGTTGATGGCGATGGTGAAGAATATCCCCCACACCGGTGTTTCTGCAGGGTAGAATAGCACGGCAGATACAGCAAACAACGTGCTTACTAGCAAGATGGCAACAAACCACCAGTTGGGCACATCGTCATATTTCGACATCATCTTGCAATGTGGGTCTTCCGAATACCGTCCGTACGGGTTGCTGTCGTGTTGCCTTGTGTGGAACGCATCGGTGATGGACGTCCACACATTGACAAAGCTGGACTTCATCGACTCCCACTCGGTGAACACATGGTACAATATGGCAAACGGGTAGAGACAGAAGTACGCACCATAGACCACCAAGTTGGCCGCTGTGAAATAGGGAGGTCCCACTTGCTGGTACTTTTTGTTGTCGAATAGCTTCTTGTCGTCGAGGATGTCGTGCACGTCGTAGAGCTGTGCCTTGTTGTTGTAGAGCCGGTTCGAGTTGATGGGGAGGTACGCCGTCCAGTTGTTGTTTGTGTAATACACCATCAAAATGACGAGGAACCCAAGAAGCGTGCCGATGTATTTGTTGGCATAGGTGTAGAACGGCACAACCATACTATTGCTTCCAAGGACATTCCAATCGAATGATGGTATGGGGTTCAACCCTAGTCCCACGTTGGAGCCTGTGACGTTGACTAAGTGGATCAGATTGGGGGCAATCCATGTGGGCCAATTGAACAACGACAACGCCTTGAAGAGGTACGACGGCACCCAGTTGTACACGAAACTAGCAAAGAACGCCACCATGAAAAAGGAGTATCGTGAGATGCGCCACCCGTGCACCACGTTGTTCTCGTCTTGGTTCATCAACGCCTTGTTCAACGCAATGGTGGGGAGGATGGTTGGCCAGATTGCCTTGCTGGGGTACACACACACTTTCTTCATGATCATGGCAAAACTGAAACCGAGGAGTTGTGTGGACAAGGTGAACAAGATCTGGAACGTCCATGTCACCCACTTCAATCCGTAGAACCGGTCTAGTTTCATCACAAATATGTTGTTGATCAGATACGGTGTGGATGCCGAGCACAGGTATATGATGGTGCTCAACATCATCTCCTTGAACGTCCATGGTCCAGGATTCAACTCCACTGCATAACGGCCAATGTGTATCGTCTTGTTCGGCACAAGTTTCTCCCAGAGTTTCCCGCACGGGAGAAGCAAGATCTGGATGGTGTGGGTGCCAAGCGAGATACCTGGCATACGGTGGTAGAAGAAACTGTTGATCAACGAGCCCACGAGTGTCCAGAACAACCCAATGAAATACACACGGAATGTCTCAACCGGTATGCTGGGGTCGTCGAATGGCTCGGTGATTGCTCGTATTTCCGGGTATGGCGAGTGGAAATGGATCAATGCTGCCTCGAGTCTGACTTGCAAGGCCCAGTCCACGATGTGGAGATACGTCTTGTTCTTGAACGTGTCCACGTACTTCTCCTCAATCTCGTGTTTGATGTCAAGCTCGTCATCTGGAAGGTCTGGGATTTGGCTCACGAGTCTTTCAAGTAACTGGTAGTCTTCGTTCAAGAAATTGACGTCACCCTTGTGGTCCACGAGTGCGTCACGAACGATCTCTATCGCACTGGTCACCGGTAGTTGGTTGATCCTATCAATCATGTATCGTGAGTCAGGGGAGATGTGCACTTCTGAAATTGGGAAATCTGTGCCATATATCTCGTCACTAATTACACCTAGGCGCAACAAGATAAGCTGCAATTGTGTGTCGGTAAAGTCCCATTCTGGTTGCTTGGTGGATGAGGGTTCTTGTTGTTGTTGTTGTTCAAAGTTGGCCAACTCTATGTACTCGGGGCCATCTTTAGCCATGGTGGGTTGTGTGTTTTTTAGATTCGAATAATGAGAGTACTACGTAGGGTTTTTGCTTGTGAACTATTTTTTTCTTGGTTTGGAGTGGAGTATGAACTCGACGCGATAACATATACTTGTCAAACATATAAACTTACACAAAACAACACAATACAAAAAACTACTTACTCAGCCAACGATGTTATCGAGTTGGCTCTCCACAATCTTAGCAACTTCCACTAACTTCTCATCTGTGTTTCTCAAACCAATGAGACACAAGTTGACAGGTGCTCTAGCAAAACTCTTTGGGTCATCATATTGATCATAGATAAATTGGTCAGATTCATTACGTGGTTTATAGCCTTTGTCTGGTTGATCTAACTTTTCATCAACTTGGGT